>DWME01002998.1:0-19384 GCA_018244795.1 Parelbella ahira ahira | reverse complement strand
CGTGAGATGTTCCTCCTCTCTCCAGCGCACATAAGATTTTTCAAATGCATATATCTCGTAAATGTATCTCATTTATTCTAAGAAGAAAAAATGTTTTTTTCTAATATTTTCATTTAAGACTGCTCAAGACTACTATTTAAGATTACTGAGTAAATAGACTAGAATAGCAGTGAAAAGTAAGCAATAAAATATTTAAAAAATTCATAAAATTCATGATTTCAGATTCATAAAATAATAATCATTCTAATTCAGTCCATGGAGTCCAGTTTACTTTGAATTGGCCACATTTTAATAATCTTTTAGTTAATTATATACTATTATATTGTAATTTTACTTTGTTCCTTGCGAAAAACAAATTACGTGATATTTGTCGAGACGCTCCTTAAACGCCTCACGTAATTAATGGACGCACCCTTATACAACATATTAAAATACCTATGTACTTTAGTGGATAGATAGTATATATAATTGTAAAAAAAAATTACAGGTATTCCATCTCTGCTGCCGTTTTTAAAAGCCGTGTGTAGATCGAAGAAGTCTTGGCAAGCGCGACACACCGGCATCAAAATCGTTCAACAAATCGCAATCCTAATGGGCTGCGCCATCCTGCCGCACTTGAAGTCACTCGTAGAAATTATTGAACACGGTGAGTACTGATTTATATTCTGAAATTTTTTTAATAACGTTTATGACTACAATCAGCCTTAAAGGTTCAAAACGGTGAGGGTCCAAATTTAAAAAAGCCCAGTTGAAAAAAGACATGAAATACAGTATGAATGGTGTGTCTGTCAGGGCTGGTGGACGAGCAGCAGAAGGTGCGCACCATCACGGCGCTGGCGAGCGCGGCGCTGGCGGAGGCCGCCACGCCCTACGGCATCGAGTCCTTCGACTCCGTGCTCAAGCCGCTGTGGAAGGGCATCCGCACGCATCGCGGCAAGGGCTTGGCCGCCTTCTTGAAGGCCATCGGCTACCTCATCCCGCTCATGGACGCCGAGTACGCCAACTATTACACACGGGAGGTGATGCTCATCCTGATTCGTGAGTTTCAGTCGCCCGACGAGGAAATGAAGAAGATCGTCTTGAAGGTTAGCTATTTGATAATTTAAGACGACTTAATATACGAGAATTATTGCCTCTGTAAGTGGCTACCAGAAATTGTTAATGCTATAAATGTCCTTACCTCGCAGTCACAAGTGTGCACTAAATATTGACTTTTATTCCGTCAATTTTAATAATCAATGTTCCTAGCATTTTCTCCGGAATAATGCGCATATTGAAGCCGATTAATGTTTTTAGGTAGTAAAACAGTGCTGTGGAACGGACGGTGTAGAGCCACAGTACATCATGGACGAAATTCTGCCGCACTTCTTCAAACACTTTTGGAATCATCGCATGGCACTCGATCGTCGTAACTATCGACAGCTCGTCGACACAACCGTTGAAATAGCCAATAAAGTATGTAACCAAATTAATTTATTATCCTATATATTATGATTATTATTGTTTAAAATTTTTTATTAAAAAAATCCCATTTCAGGTGGGTGCTTCTGAAATTATAAACAGAATTGTGGATGATTTAAAAGACGATAATGAACAGTACAGAAAAATGGTAATGGAATCCATAGAGAAGATTTTGGCTAATTTAGGAGCAGCAGACATAGATTCAAAGTTAGAAGAAGCCCTTATTGACGGTATACTATATGCATTCCAAGAACAGACCACAGAGGTTAGTAGAATATGTGTATATATTTCCATACTAGTATTTTTTATTTATAAAACAAGAATTAATCCTTTGCATTGTAAATTCTGTTACAATAACATTTTAACCCATATCGGTCATATTCAGCTTTGTTTCAAAATATGGGGAAATATTTGCTTTTTTGTTTAAATGTTCATCATCCTTGCGACCATCCGCCAATGTTTCTGTAGGACTTTTATGGACCCCACAAGTAAGTTCGAGGCCCTCTATAAAATTTTTTCTTCTCCTTAAGAAAGATCGATATGATATATCACACTTTTTAGGGCAGCTCGTCAATTGAAAATATTTATAGGACACACATACATATATTTTTTTCGCTAGATACCTTACGTGGTAGGCAGAACGCATATAGGACATATGTTTAGATTCAAAATACAAGTAGGATGTAATTTGACAGGACGTGGTGATGTTGAACGGTTTCGGCACCATCGTGAACCAGCTGGGCAAGCGCGTGAAGCCGTACCTGCCGCAGATCTGCGGCATCATCCTGTGGCGCATGAACAACAAGTCGGCCAAGGTGCGGCAGCAGGCCGCC
The DNA here is from genome assembly GCA_018244795.1 of Parelbella ahira ahira. Taxonomy (NCBI): domain Eukaryota; kingdom Metazoa; phylum Arthropoda; class Insecta; order Lepidoptera; family Hesperiidae; genus Parelbella; species Parelbella ahira. Next base: position 17,090 of record DWME01002998.1, on the reverse strand, counting down.
GACCTCATCTCGCGCATCGCCGTCGTCATGAAAACCTGCCAGGAGGTCGGTTTGCGACTAATGAAAACTATCATAATATATGTCTTAATATTTAATAATGAAGAACACATACATTTCGCTGCATTGAAAGTAAATAAACGAAACTAATTTTTATGACTATTTTGTAGGAGAAACTTATGGGACATCTTGGTGTAGTCCTCTATGAATACTTGGGAGAAGAATACCCTGAAGTGCTTGGGTCTATTTTAGGAGCATTGAAAGCTATCGTTAATGTCATCGGTATGACGAAAATGACGCCGCCGATCAAGGACCTGCTCCCGAGGCTCACTCCTATTCTTAAGAACAGGTACTTATCTTCATGAAATATATTGCGTTAAAATGCATTGGTTTATTAATAAACATTAATTTTTTCAGACATGAAAAGGTGCAAGAGAATTGCATTGATTTGGTTGGACGTATTGCAGACAGAGGCCCGGAATTCGTATCGGCGAGGGAATGGATGAGAATCTGCTTCGAATTACTTGAACTACTGAAGGCGCACAAAAAAGCAATCAGACGAGCAACGGTAAACACGTTCGGTTATATCGCCAAAGCTATCGGTCCTCATGACGTACTGGCAACATTGCTCAATAATTTAAAGGTTCAAGAGCGACAAAACAGGTAATAAAATACAATGAAATTTAAAAAACTAGGACAATTCAGTTATCTTAGACATTTTTGTAATCTTTATATTTTTTGTTTTAGAGTGTGCACAACAGTCGCCATTGCTATAGTAGCAGAAACGTGTTCCCCGTTCACAGTATTGCCAGCACTTATGAATGAATACAGAGTACCAGAGTTAAATGTTCAGAATGGTGTTCTGAAATCCTTGTCGTTCTTATTTGAGTACATTGGGGAGATGGGAAAGGATTACATTTATGCAGTGTGTCCATTACTTGAAGATGCTCTTATGGACAGGTGTGTTTTATCTATATAAGCTTCCACTTGTTACCAAAAGTTACGGATCCAAGAGCTGGACACGCTTGATGTAGCTTAATTTTATGAATCCCTAACGTTCACGTCAGGACTACTAAGAACTAAATACGTATACACTACAAAAATAATATTAATTACTTAATATGAAGTACGAAGAAAATTACCGGGTTACTGCTTAAGCGCTGCTATTTATCATATAATGCAACGAAACGAGAGACGCTAATGAACCTTCTTAAAAGGCATTGCATAAAGAATCTTACAATAACTATTTCATTGAAATCAAATAGCCATAACGTGAGATGCGTTACATTGTATATAATAAGAATGCTTGTGGTGGCAGAGACCTGGTGCACCGGCAGACGGCGTGCGCGGCCATCAAGCACATGGCGCTGGGCGTGTACGGCTTCGGCTGCGAGGACGCGCTCATACACCTGCTCAACCACGTGTGGCCCAACATCTTCGAGACCTCGCCGCATCTCGTGCAGGCCTTCATGGACGCCGTCGAGGGCATGAGGGTCGCCCTGGGGCCCATTAAGATCCTCCAATACGCATTACAGGTAAAAGACCCTCGTTTTGAATATTGAATAAACAACTAAAACGAATTGACTTCTGTAATCGTTTATCGGAAAGGTATTGTCGCTAAAAAAATTTAACAAATGTGTATTATGAGGGGAAGGTTTTATATAAAGGTATGTATGAATTCGTCTCTTCACATCAGCTAATCCTACTAAAAGAACGCAATTGGCTACTACACTATTTTTCAATCACCCACATGTTTGCATAAACTTTTTTCAACAATATATCGATAATGGACATTACTCATAGCGACATGACGCCTAAGGCATTTTATGATATTTAATATTTTTAGTAAGATATGTCATTGTAATTGTTTTGTTTCCAGGGCTTATTCCACCCTGCAAGAAAAGTGAGAGACGTGTACTGGAAGATATACAATACATTATACATTGGAGGACAAGATTCCTTAGTCGCTGGATATCCCAGGATACAGAACGATCCCAACAATCATTTCGTTCGATATGAATTAGATTACTTGTTGTAACACATTGCTAATACACTGAAGCGTGTGACGGTAGAATTTGTTTAATTTTCCTGATTATTCTCTAACATCTACAAAGGCTAGGGTTATTTGTCATTAGCCTTTATTGGATCATTATGAATAAGAATGTTTCAGAGTATAACATAATTAGACTCAACTAAGAATAAGAATCCTTAAAACGATCACTTTGTCATCAGATAATATTATAAAGTAATAATGTACTCATATATTGCAATTTTATTTTAACTACAATGGTCCTTTTAGTAGTAACTGAAAATCTTTGTTACAGTAAATTATTTAAAGAAATAAAGAAATTATTTTATTCTTCATAGGTAATTCTTTCATGAGTTGTTATAAATTATGTTATGTAACTAATAAATAGACACATGACGCATTCTCATATAAACTCAATAAGATTCCGGATGCATCAAATATTTCGCCACCGTGCCGGGTAAATATATTTAGAAACACCTACAAGAGACTGAAGAATTAAAGGTGTGTTTCGTGAACCCACTACTGTGTCGATGCAAAGTGACTCCGTGAGCTACATCATTGACATCTCTTATATTATCAAAACGAATCAATGGTCGCATCAATAAATTTGAACCCAGTGTAGGGCAGTATAGGATCACCAACTACCATGATGGGACGTATAACGTAACAAGTGAAAAGTGAGTGTACAAAACTCTGCTGCTTACCTACTCAGGGATTACAAACGTGATGTTACAATTAAAATCACAAAAGAATTTTTTTTGGAACATGAAATATTTTATTCATAGCCAATCATAATAATACTAAACACTGCCAAAGAACGTAAATAGCATTACATGGTCATTACAGAGAATATTACTTAGGTTCATCATATCACATAATATACTTACTACAAAATCGCGGTTATGTTAATCATGTGTACCATGTGGTTCATTTAATAAATTAAACAATTAAAATCTGGAATTGTAATGGAATGTAAGTTCTGTAGGTTCTGATGTTTTTGTCTTTATCCTTGCTGTATACCAGACTTTTTGATTTGATATTAAGAAACAAGAAGTAATGCAGATTATAGCAATACACGAACGTTTTAAGCTTATCACCTCAAAATTAAAGCCATCTATACAGAATACAGTTGGAATACCTACATCGAAAATGATTATAACAGATTTAATGTTTAATAATAAAGGAACAATACATACATATTAGTGACTAGAACTACATACCTGTAATATACATACTAATCTAAAAGAAATATTTCAAATAATTACAAATACGCAATATCCCTAAATTACATGATTGTTGTACAGTAATTTGAGATAAATTCTTATTAAAATTAGCTTAAAACAGCAATATTACTACGCTTTGAGAAGAAAGTATCTAAAATTAACAGAGATCTTCAGTGGAAAATGGTATATATTATAATTATCTTAATTAACCACAGGTATATTTTTCAAAAGACCTACATTTCTCTGTATGTGCAATAATATTGATTAAAAATATAATAATTACAGGTTCAGGGAGTGAGCTCAAAATAGTTCAACATCTTGCAAGCTGTCCATCAATTCTGTAACACATTTGTTACGAAGATATAACTTCACCGTGTACACTTGAGTCAAACATGGAAGGAAAACGGATAAATAATTCAAACAGAAGTTGAAGTGAATTGATGAACTGGAATTAATTCTAGAGAACTGCTATTATGACAATTTAAATTACATACTCCACATGTGTGACAAAATACACAATTATTTCAGTAAGGTTCGTTATTACATGAACATTCCAGGTGGACAGAAAGCACCAAGTGCCGAATATTTCGATCCTTACAGATCTCAGCCGCTTCAACTACATTCGTCACTACCTTCACACTTCAACGGTTGAAATATCGTAAATGACGAAATCTACAAAGCACACAAGACAGTTGTAAGGATTAAATTATAAGGGAAAAAATTTAACTTATGGCGTACAGTTAAGCACCAAGTTGCATTGAATTACCAACCTTAGTAGGCACATACACAATTTATTTATACTATAAATTGTATTAATTCCTAGCTCATTATCCCTTTCCTTGGCAATCTCCGTAACACCTTTCATTTTTCATTGATCTCAGTTGCCAACCATTTTTATTTTCCGGTTTTGAAGTGGCAATGGGCTGGTCACATTTGTCACAGAACCGATAGCCACTGGAGCAGACGTGTTCTGGAGTGGTGACCGCGACTTCGCAAACGTAGCGTAGGACGCCCTCCAGCTAGGTGGAGTGACGATATACGCAAAGTGGCTGACAGTGGTTGGATGCGAAGAGCAGAAGATCGAGCTCAGTGGCGTGCCATTGGAGAGGCCTATGACCAGCAGTGGACGGGAGTAGGCAGATGATGATGTTGTTTATTCTTTTATTGTTCTTCAATATAAATAGTGCCTTTTTGTAAGATATTACATTGCATACTATGCTAGTTTTTAACAACAGTCCATAAAAGGTTTCAGTACAAAATCAATAGTGAGGTACTTTTTTTTCATTGGAAATCGACCAAGTAATATTCCTAACATACATTTTACTTAATGCTAATTATCAAAGAAAATAAAATACTGAAAAGCTAATACAAAAAAAAGACATTTATAATAAAATATATGTAGTTATAAGTTTTTGAGAAAAATATTGAGTTTGTAAGCTAATGAACAAAATAATAAATAAATTTCCACTAATTTTTATAGACCTCCAGCTACTTTATCTTCGTATTTCACACACTATTTAACTGTATAAATCAAGTACAAAATGAAGCATTATCAATTGTTTTAACTTAAATATAATCTGGCCGACCTCAAAAATTACTGAACCGATTATAGTATAGTTTTTACTATTAATATCTGTGTACCTCCAGACACGTTTATTTTTTAATAGAACAATTAAGCACTTAAAGAAGTTTCTTGAGTAATTCTTGAAATGCGTAGTTACGCAATGACGGTTTCAAGGTTTTTATAATTAATTCGGGCAATAATCATGCGTTCTCAAAGAAAACCCTTTTTAATCTGTTAAACATGTAACGAATCCATACAGGCAAGAATTGTGTAAATTTAAATAATCTATAAGAAATTGTTAGCGTCGTATAAAAATTCCTCAGGACATATCACAATTTAAAACAATAAGATTCGACCGTAAATACCCCAATCAGCGCCCAGTTAAAACGAGACCAGCCAATAATTTTTATCTTTTGCAAATTTAAAATAACAACCCAAGAACTCCCGGGCTTTATTTATTGCGAGTTGTATGTATACCGAACTCAACAAATTTCCTTTGGTATTAAAATAAATAGTAAAATAGAAAAATAACACTGTAATACTCCTAATATACTATATGAGATTGTAGACTCAATGTGAATGTTACATTTCTATTTCGTTTCGATAAAATTACGGTTGACTATTAACTAGTAATATCCTTGCAAGTAGTATTTATCGTCCAATTTACAGAAATTTTGACATACAAATGTGAATATCGAATGTTTGGTTATTGCTACGTTATACTAAAATTAAAAAATAGACAAAAGGATGTAAGAATATCAGGTGGAAGCGGCAGTGGAAGCGACCGTTACTAGGTGGTGCAGGCGCCCCTCGCGGAGACGTGGTGCAGCGCGCTGAGCGTCAGCGGCTGCCACGCGGTGCCCAGCGGCCGGCCGGGCGCCGCGCCCAGCCGCCGCTGCAGCACCCCGCCGCTCGCCACCGCCCACACCTCATGCCCCGTGCACGACACGTGCTTGAATGTCAGTTCGCTGTCTAGAAACAAGACGGAAAACTATTTCACTAATGTTATTAATTACCTACTCATTTTTAATGCAATGCATTTTGATATAATTACTGCCAATAATAATTTTGCATTTAAGAACTAATTATGAGACATTTATAAGGGGCAACGATATCAATCAATATCCACCTATATTATTTTGCCATTCTTAATCCAAGAAGTCGACCGTATACAACGGTATAGCGACTTGTTGCTAATCTATATAGGTACATATTATTATTACGTGAAGCAAAAACTTTGTACCCCTTTTTATGAAAATTGCACGGATGGAGAAGTATAAAATTTGGCACACTTACAGTAGTATATAGTTTGTATAGAGTGCAGAATATTTTAAAAAAATAATTTTTCAAAACACGTTAAATCAATTAAAAAAACATTACACATACTACCATGCATTGGACACAACCATTTATTTTTTCGTTCTCATTGTCAATGCCAGACATGAGACGGATAGTTGTCACTAAGTAACACAGAAGAAAGATTTATATAAGTGTAGTCTGACATTAGAACCTAGACACGCGGCAGACGCACGTGCGCGCCTTCTCCCATTCGCACATGCACACGACCTCGCATACACACACACTATCACCCTGTCATCGTCCACTGCTGGACATAGGCCACTCCAATGGCACGCCACTGAACTCGATCTTCTGCTCTACGCACCCAACTATTGCCAGCCACTTTGCGTATATCGTCACTCCACCTAGCTGGAGGGCGTCCTACGCTACGTTTGCGAAGTCGCGGTCACCACTTCAGAACACGTCTGCTCCAACGGCTATCGGTTCTGCGACAGATATGACCAGCCCACTGCCACTTCAGCTTGCTAATCAAAAGCTAAACAACGCTCAAACTGATGTTTTTACGATTTCCAATCGAATTTCGATCTCTACTGGGCCACTAGTAATAATAATTTAGTATAAATTGCCAAGAAATAAGTGGAAAATATTAGTTCTTTGTTTCATCAACATTATTTATGAGAATACACAATGTCATTATTCCAGATTACAAACTTAATTACGCTTATTTATTGCATATAATATTATCTGTACCTGTTAAATACTTCCACTGTCTGCCTTCCAATTTTTCTTTAGATATTTCAGTCCTCACTGCCATCATGCCGTTGGAAAGAATAACCCAAGCCGCGCCTCTTGTCAACGATATCGCCTTGGCACCGACTACAGTCTTTTGAGTAAATGCAAAATTGCCCTTTGGCGCTTCTATCAGCTTCCAAGTGGTCCCTCCAGGGTTTTCCCTTGTTACACCATCTCGATAATAAAGTTCACCTTTTCTACCTACTGACCAAATGATATCGTCATATATTCTGATGGCAATGAGGGACTGTGGACTGTTAATGTGTTCCCAGTGAAGGCCCTAAGGACAAACATATTTAGTATAAAAACGTGATAAGTTACGTATATAATAATTAACATATTTTTCAAGCAACAAGTTCTCACCGAAGGCGTGGTCCCTGTTACTCCTGTCCGATATATAGCGTCACCTCCTATTGTGACAGCCCACACCAAAACTTCTTTGTCATTTGCCTGTACATTATTTTAACATTAATGAATGATATTTTTTATCATTATGGTTAATCTTTCTAGATAAAGATAATGCCAGCATACCCATAAAGAAATGTCCAATAAACCAGTACTGCCAGCACGAACCCACGGACCTTCAGTAATGATTTGAGCCTTACGGTACCAACGCCTGCGTCTAACGCAATCCGTAAATATTTTCTTTCCGTGGTATGGAGCTGGGAAGTCGGTTGCATACTGCCATCCGTCACTATCAACACCACCGGGCGTGCCGTAGTCGATCATCCATTCTGATATCTGAAAATATACATAGATATTTTTATGACATTGTCCAATAAATATGTACATTTAAAACTGGTACTGAAGTTGTCTTTTATATATTCCCATAAACATAAGACATAAACATAAGTTGAAGAACATACCCAATGCCAGTGACGATTTAACAACTTAGTATGTTCCCTTGTTCTCTTATGCTTTCCTGTTATGTCACTCCACATATAGCGATCTGTTGGCAGACCTGTTGATGTATAGCCCGATAAAGGATTCCATCTCTGATTTTCATACACACAGTAAGTTTGTGTATCAGTCATTGCATTAATGCCTTCATTACCGCCAATACCTGTTCAGTGAAATGCATGTATTATATACAATGAAACAATTGAATATTATATTGAAAATTGATAAAAATCAGAAAACACCTTTGATTATTCCACCACCCCAACCACCAGTGTACACCCAAGCTCTATGGTCATGAGATATACCCCAAACAATACCAGCCTGGCAGCACTCTACTCTTCGTAAATAGCCCCCCATCATTCGCCATATCATTTCATCAGGCCCAATTATAACATTTGTGGAACTGTATTCCATGGTAAATAATTTTAGTGGCCCTTGAACTAATACTGATGTAATGCTTTCAGGGCTAAGTCTATGTTTATATGAGCAATAATTTTGGTCATTTATTATAATTGTAAATCCACTTTCATTACATATGATTTTCATACTAAACTCTTGGCCTGGCATCAATGGCAGGGCATGCCGTTCTTCTACACCCCAGTGACCTGACTTTTTTGTATTGCAGACAACAGTACATTCGTCGAATCTTACATTAAAATGTAACGGTATTTCTGTTATTTCTGTTTCTATTTTGTGTCTCTGTTTTTTTACTTCTGGTCCCTGAAGATTTAAATGAAATCTGTCTATTTCATCAAACAAATTTCCTGTTATTTTTAGAATACTACCAGGTGGAAAATTATTGTGTAATGTTGTTACAAAACCAGGAACTATGTTTTTGCCAAAAACTTGAAACTCCTTTACATAGCTGCCATTCTTTTCAGCATTTAATTTTGCAGGCAGAGGATCCCAACATAGGATATCGCCAGTGGTTGTGACTGCCCACACTGAGTTATTTGATGGTCTACCAGAAAGACCATTAATCTGGGATGTTATGTCAACAAGTACACTTAACCATTCTTCTTGTTCCATCTCAGAAATGTATTGTATTCTAATAAAATCTTTGGTATGATTTGGTACGGATAATGTTATCCTTGGGCAGCCTGGTTCTGATGATGTTGTTATACTGGTGACCTCTCCTAGATTTATTATAAATTGAATAGTACCATCAGGCTGGAAAACTGACAAGGTGCCTATATTCTCTGAAGTATGCCAATACAAGGATAAAATACAGTCTTCACTTAAATTGTTGGAACTAACCAACCTGGCCTCGCAACTACGGGTCCATCCTTTCTCTTCGATTGCTAATCCATAGTTAGACAAGTCAACATTTTGATTATTTCTATTCTTCAGGCATTCAAGTATCTGAAATCTCCATTTTGCTGTTATATCAGTATTATGAGCATTTTTAGAATCTGTAAACCAGTGTGGTACCTGCATTGCATCAACACAACAAGCTCCAGCCTCAACATAGGACCAACTTGTGTCACAAGTACCCCAAGCTGTCTGACTGACTTCCTCATCAAAGTACATTCCGGAATCAACATCAAAGACACTGCTATCACTATCTGGTTGTGCTTCCATACCCACCACTGAACCAACACTTCTAACGGGACTCCATGCTCGAGGATTTTTCAATGTAGTTTCATAACTCTTACCTGTCAAATCAATATTCTCAACATTTGTATTCTTTTTTGGTCTCAACTCTCGAGAAGGTTTAATCGGCAAAGTATTTTCTATTGGTGCTGAATGGGACTCTTCCCATGAATTCCGTAAATGGCTAGTGGATTTTAATTCTGGAATATTTTCATTCAATAAGTTGAGACTATGATGTTTTGGGTTTGAAGCAGAAGATATTATGCTAGCAGAACTAGATGTACGGCTTAATTGCATGTTTGCCTGAACCATTCTCCATCTTTTGCCTGTTAGTTCAGCTGGTGTTATACCACTTCTCCAATAGATAGACTTATTAGATTCTCCAATCGCGAAAAGCTGATCATTCAATCCAACAGATATATGGACCATATTACCATTAATTTCTAGCCACCCACTTCCCATAGCAGCACTCTCAGAAGTGCCTGCATTATTGCCATCAATTCCCTTCCGAAACCACACTCTAGTGTCAGAGCTAACAGACCAAACAGCATTGTGTCCAACTGACACTACAGATAATTTAGTTTCACTTGGAGACTTAACTTCCAGCCATGATTCACCTGTTGGACAATCTTTTGTTACACCTTTTCTAATAATAGCTCTTCCAGTCCACAGCAAAGCCCATACTAAGCCAGTGGGGCCTACAGAGATCTGTTTAATATCACAGTTTGGTGGAATGCTTACATTTATCCATTTCAGGCCTTCAGGTGAAATAGTACTCACACCAGACCGACACATAACACGTCCATGAGCTGTGATAGCCCAAACGGCCAAAGACCCAGCTGAAGCATGTGGTATTTGATTGCCACCAATGCTTATGTCTATAAAAGGTTCTTGAGTGGGATCCTTGTGAAGTGGAGCTATAGCACACCAAGAATTCATTGCACTAAACTTCCTATATCTTATCCATTTTCTTCTTCTAACACAAGATTTCCATTGTTTAACAGGACCAAATTGAGCAGGGAAATCAACAGCATAACTCCACCCATCATGGTCCAAGGGTTGACCATCTAATGTTAACTCAAGTTGCCAATCACCTTCCCACTGCCATGCCATGGAAGGCAGCCTAATACAATCGATTGATCTATCTTTCGTTCCATCTTGTGAAGAGAAATGGTATCTGTCTGTGGGCAGGAGTCTACCACTAAAACCTTCCAAAGGTAGCCATCTCTCATTTTCATAAGACTCCTCTTTCACCCTTATTGGTATTTCTAATCCGTGAACGTGGAGATAGATCTGCCGGTCGCCTCCCACTGCCCATAGAAAGTGGGGAACGGACGATAATGTCTTGAATTCTAACCCGAGATACATAAATTCTCTCCAGCAAGAGCCGTTTGTCGACAAAGCGTACACCTTGCCTTCATTATTTATTGAAAATAGTAGAGAATTGCTAGACATTTTGATTTATATCTAAAGGTTTTTATATTTCTTAGTCAACTCATAGTATTATTGTACGACATGTGTAACAAAAAAATCGTGTAATCGTTTGTATATATATTAGCAGAATAAATAACTTATATTAAGATTGTGAATTCATGTTTTAAGTATTTGAATGTTGAAATTCCTCGCCTACTCTAGTTTTTCTTTTCACTCTGTAATACAAAAAGAGCTGGAAAATTGACAAGTAAATGTGACATTAACATTTTGTTTGGGATGCCAGTCTAGGCAACTTGTATTGATGGATGCGTGTAAATAATAAGTTGAATAATGAAGTCTGTGATGACTTCGCTTGTGTTTTAACTAAAGACCCATTAATAACTACTTTATTGGCATCTAAGATTCAATTTCTGGTGGTTTGTAACATTGGTTTCCAAGTCAAGTTAAACATTCTCAAGCAATGATTACCTATATTACATTATATTACAGTGATTATATTTTTTTATTATAAAAATTATTGCACTGATTGCAAATTATGAAATAATTGCTCACATAAACAATTGCTCTACAGGAGTGTTAATTAATAGAATCTGTGAATAATGTAACTTTCTTAGTACCTGAGATTAATTCAAGAAATAGGTTTTTATGTTTTTAAAGAGAGTTGTTAACAAAAAGTTTTTGTGGTTTTCAAAAATCTTTAATAAGTAATATAAATTCATAATATACTAATAGAAGAAATAATATATTTTAGGCAGAAAAGTGAAAAACACTGGCTATAATTTTTTTTTAGATAACAAAGTAGTAACATTGTTCTAGGGTGAAATCAAGGAACAGGAAGTGATCCGCTTGTTTGGCTTGCTAATCACAATTTACAAAGCCATATGACATTGACAGTGCAAGATGCTATTTGTAGATTTAAAAATTTAAAATTTCACGTAGTTTCATGCACGTGCATAGGTTTGGCAATACACCAAAGAGTTAATTTGGCCTCATGTTCTGGCTGTAAAGAATGTAACTAAAATTAAATTCTAAACATCATAAAAGGGATTTTTTTATATTAATTATCAATTAATAATATCTGAAAATGACTGTGTACAGTAAAGTATTTGTAGCATTCAGAAAATATCCTTTATTACGAGGAATGGCATCTTATAGCGTTATTTGGCCTATGTCGAGTTTTATCCAACAAACATTCGAATTGCAGGAATTCGGTATGTAAGATTAATAACTCTATTCATTATATAATAAATTATTCCGCTGAGCCATCTGAATACATTAAATATGCTATTTTTCAGGGACACTCAGTGGTTATGACTGGTGGAAATGTGCACGTTATGGTCTTTGGGGATCATGTTATGTTGCTCCTACTCTCTACACTTGGTTAACAATTGCCAGTAGAGTGTGGCCCGGAAACTCGTTAAAGGCTGGTATTGTAAAGGTGAGGTAGCACGACATAGTGCAAAGCTAAATATTACTATGGATCTCGAAACCGAATTCATGTTATTTAATATTATTGAGTTGAATAACTCATAGTGTCATTGAAATTGCATGATTGGATTGCTTCTTTTTTTTTCATGAAAACAATACAAGAAAATATATTTGTCTTAATATTGATTGCAGACGTTTGTTGAAACTATCACATATACACCATTTGCAATGTGTAGTTTCTATTTTGGTATGAGTTTGCTGGAAATGAAGAGTATTGATGAAGCTATTGCAGAAGTGAAAGCTAAATTTCTACCAACATATAAGGTAATATAATTCTTTGTACTGAACTTAGCATCATGCCCTTAATCCCTGACAGGGTAGGCAGAGCAATGCAGTACACTCCCATGTTACACCTGAACGTAACATTATGCCCGTAATCCCTGAAAGGGTAGGCAGAGGAGTGCAGTACACTCCCATGTTTCACCTGTTATGTTTAAGTCCCATGGAATAGATAGTGAACCTACTGTTATATACTGGGCACAATTCCAGACTCCAAGTCACCACCAGAAATTCAAAATTAGACAAATCTAATAACACCTGATCCTGGATCTTAACCCAGGACCTTTCGATCGGCAGTCATGCTTGCAACCACTTGACCAACAAGGCATTGAATAAAATACATATTAATCAGTTATATATACTAACAACAAATAATAAATTTAATGTTCTACATAATTATTATTATATCATGACACCAGGTCTTACAGAGAACACAGAGTGCCTTAATACCTGTGGCTGTATCCCTGCAGACCTCAAATGGTAGTTCTACATATAATACCCTTTTGATAGACATACATCAGTTTAGTAGACTTCTGCCTACCCTATCCGTCCATATCTGATCTAATTGGTTAAGACAGATGAATCTTGGCTGTTTTGGTCACCCACAGCACCTAAAACCCAATGTGTGCATCTTGTTCTGCATAATATAATTTTTAACATTACATTTCAGGTAGGTGCCTCTGTCTGGCCTGCTGTGGCTATGATCAACTTCTGCTTTATATCTCCAAGGAACAGAATTGTTTTTATTAGCTTTTGTAGTCTTATATGGACATGTTTCCTTGCCTATATGAAACATTTGGATAAAGAAAACATGGCAAAAAAATCTGAAAAACCTATGAATCTGGTGAATGCCCAATGATGTAGTGCACTTAGATGCACTTGTAGTCCAATTCTAAAATCTCAGTATTGTTCATTACAATTTTGTCTCTCAGTATTACTCAAATAATATGAATATTACTAGAGTAGATTAGTTTTAAGCAATATTATTTATTTATTTAATTTCATTGTTAAAAACAATGCAAATGTAATTTTATGATCTGATAATAGTTAACCAAGAATATGCCTTAGTATTTTAAAAGTATATTGTTTCTATTTTATATAGAATCTGACTATGGTGATATTGACATATTTGACAATGATTCCAAAACAGTAGCCTGTATTATCATGTGTATTTCAAGATGAAGTCAATGTGTATCATTAATCAATAATGTATATTTATAGATTAAGTATTTATGTAGCAAATAAAGTGTTGAATTAATGTGATATTCTCAACTTGTAGTGATACAATAAAATTGTACTACAGTCCAATACATGGTACCTACTGTAGAATTTACATATATTTTTTATTTGTATTGTTTTGAGTTATTGTTTAATAATTTATAAAATAAATATTTTATTTTCATGTTATGTCTTTTTTAAATAGTTTTACTTCTTTACAGCATATCACACCTGTATTTCACCAAAGGTACAGGCAGATTGTAGTACTCCCAATTTTCCACTGAATTTTCGCATCTACAAATTTGGAAGAAGTTAAAGATACAGAACACTAAGTGATAGATCATTTTTACTTTTCTTTCATATATATTGTGCAAAGCGAAATACGTTAAATTACAAGTTTATCAACCGTTATGTATACGTTAAATTACAGGCTTAAGATTAACTATACTGTCGGATGTGATACGTTTAAATATCCGCGCCTGTGGCAAGGCGCGAACACTGCACTACCACAGATAATATAAGGCGTGTTCCGATATACACTGCGAGCACCGTAAGGTGTGACGTTAATTTCCCACACTGCGAAACCGTTCCTTTATAGTTAGCACTACTGGTTACTATTTAAAATGGAACGCATTCCAGTATACTGACATCCCTGTTTTAGCGCTATTGGTTTCACATTGCAATAAACACAATTACTTTAAATTTTCCAAGTTTGTTTATAACGGCCGGTATCTTTGAATAACAATATTAAAATAATTATTATTATCAATAGCGCAAACCATCAAATTTTTGGACGCTGTCGATCACGTAATCAAAGCATTCCGAGGACCTTACCTCGAAAAAGGCCACTGGCCAGTGCTCGCAGTGGAAATATGGCGGCGATTTATGACGACATTTATAATTTCGATACTGTGAGAGTATAATAACGGTCAATAACGGAACGAGTTCCTCCCCGGTAAGAGCTCTGAACATTGCTCGCATCGAAACACGCCTCTACTGAGCATCATGAATATATTAAAGGAATATCTACAAATTCGTATTAAAGTGTTTTGGGGGAATAAATCGATCTTAAAATATTGTTTTTTTCAAAATACGGATTATGGTTCGGGGAACAAACCACGTAAACCTGAAATGTATCTGATTATAACTGGGTATATGACAACTTGTTCGGTGGTATAGAGCGTTTCATTGCTATATACATAGGACAAAAAATAAAATATTTTGATAGGATTAAAATAAAATGACACATACATAATATTAAACACATTACTAAACACAAATTACATCATAGGCACGAATGGACATGTTTTCGTATATAGAAGTCACACTACTTTTGCAATACAATTTTCTTTTCCTTCTTTTACTTAGTTTACAAAAGAGCTATAAGTTTTCGATATTCACGAATGTATATGACGTACTTTTGGCTTAATGCAACAGTTGGGCAAAGCCATTATTACATGATGCGACAGTAAAAATAATACTTCATAATTTTATGACAGCGCACGTCACCTATTTCTAAAGCTGACATCCGATTGACTGGCATGGCTTAACAGGAAATGTAAGTGCTAATGTGTTTTAATGTAAATACAAAAAATGTATGTGTTGCGTTAATTGTTGTTTGCAACTCTCTAGGTGCATAACATACACTGTAAAAATAGAATTTAGTTATAATTAACTTTAACTTCAACATTTTATTCAAAACATATTAAATTGATGTTGAAGTTTACCTTTTACCTTTAAGTTATTATTACAACATACAAGCAGACGGTTTGATAAAAACCTTAAAATAATATATGTTACGATGGATCAAGGCTCAGAAAAACAAGTGTAAGTTAAACTATCAGTGCTTTTCTGCACTCATCACTCCTATCATTATTTGAATTGAGTGCAGGTTGTAAGTTTAACACTTAAATATTGTTCTGGGTCAATTTACACTTCGATTTCCATTTGACTAATATTCATGTGTATAGTCACGTCAGGAAAAATTATAAAAATCGTGTCATTTATATTCCGAATTTCTAATTTATTCAACGGTGATATATTTACCATATTATTTTAAAGCATGTATAAATTAGGGATACAAAGATATTTTATAATATTAATGAGAAGTGCATCATCTTAAGTGTAGTTGTAAATAAAAACTAAATGTAGAAAATGTAATTAAAAATTAAATGTGTTATTAAAGAGTATTTTCAATTTTCTTATCATATTATATCTAACTCCAGGTCCCTTACGCAGACTCATGTGATGTACTTCTTCTACATTCATCATTCTCTTATATGTATTATCGTAACATGCCTAGAATTGACATTGTTTAATTAATATTTTAAATTAGCTAAATTATCATAGCTATAAATACCTGCTTAATAATAAAGTATATAGCAATTATAAAAATCTGTAAATATTGTTAACCATGTTAATGAAACCAATAATGGTGCTAACACTGAATAGGTAACAAATTAATTGTGTGTTGTTTCACACAAGATATCATGTGAGAACTGATTATTGTGCTACCAATTTGTCTTCATTAGTGTGTGTTAAGAGGCACAGTTATTATGTTACTGTGAACAATTAATGTAACATTTATGAAGCAACATTACAAAATTGTGTCTGACAGAAACAGGTTTTTCAGCCGAAACTGAAATCGAACCTTTGGCTTTGCTCTCAGTTTTGACCACAACTGAAACAGAAAAAGAAACTAGCTTAAACATATTTAAAATTTCTATTGCATACTGAAATCTAATGGATTTTTAATTTTCCATGACTCGATGTGAAGCATCGAGTGTGCTTTACGATCACAAAGAATTTTTACACATTTATTTTGCGTATTCTATTTATACCGATAGTTAAATAGAGTTAATGAAAAAAAGACAATCATTAAAGTACGTAACAAACATATTAAAAAAAGTTTTATGTCTTGAACAGTGGCTGGACTTGCGGAGCATTTTGAGCGTTATTACAAACATGGATATGTCATTTGTCCCGGATTTATAAAATTTGGGACATTCGTTTTGTATTCATTTTATAATTTATTGCAAATTAATAACAGATTCATACTTTTTTGCCGAATGCCTATGCCGCGAAGCTTGCCGAACGACGCACGATAATTGACGAATACTCTAGTTTCGGCGTGGCCGAAAGGTTCGGCCATTTCTTGACCAAAACCGAAACTAAACCCGAAACATTCGGTTTTACTCGTGGCTATAGATATTTCACATCAAAAAAATTAAAAACAATCATAAAGCAACATAATAGTAAAGTTAATTAAATAACA
>DWME01002997.1:0-19387 GCA_018244795.1 Parelbella ahira ahira | reverse complement strand
AGAAACAATATTTATAAAAAGGGTTTTGAGGACATTGAAACGAAATATCAAGAGCGCTCTTCAAAAGTCTTGAATAAACAAATCTTGCTCTTCCATAAAACGAGTACACCAGAAAAAACTGTTATTATACAACAAACAAACCAATACAACAATGTTGTCCATCAGTACTTTTAAATTGCAAGATATTACACCCAGTGGGCGTGAAGTTTTGTATAAATTTTTCGCTAGTCCGTTTTTACAACAGATGATATTTATCTTAGAAATAACATTGGTGTCGTTATTACGACTTTCTTCGCGTTTTTACCTTTTCCCTAAATTACCTATCACGTTCGACAGATCTATAGCTTTAATGTAGATTTCCACTTACTTTCCCTCACGTTTTACAATCTCAACTTTACATACACTATAACCACAAGTTAATACATAGTTTATTACATTGCTAATTTAAGTTATTGTAGAATGACTAGATTTCTTCGTTAAAACTCATTAGAAATTGTACAAGGGACAGTATGCCAGTGTTATATAGGTATATAATAAAATACTAAATTAAGGTCTTACTGCGCTCAACATCACGTCACATTATCTAATACATAATAGTTGTTAAGTTGTTTGCAGTATAAACACCGAGATTCAGTATTGCAGTAAATACATTTCGAAGCGATACACTTTCACGAGGAGCGGTTTGATGGTTGGTGCTTAACGAATGCAGTATGGCTTTTTGCGCGTCATTTCGCAAACCATAAACCGTTACTATTTGTAATAGTACTTCTCCCGTTACATTTTAAATATTCGTCAATGGAACATTTTTACAGTCAGCAAAGTGATGTTCGAAAATTTGGAGGTTATATCTTCACTTCTTGAGCCACTGACGATTGGCACTATGGGAACACAGAAGCCGTACCGTTTCAGTTTCGAGCAATATGTGCAAGAAGCTCGGACCAAGATGCCCAGTAGAAAAGCTGCAGGTAACTGTATGTCAATTTAAGTGAGGAGGGTTTTCGCGCCAAAATGAACCAAATCCATCGTTTAGTTTAAATTGTTCTAAGAACAAATTTTGATTACCAAATTTAATTTGCCAAAAAATAATAGATTGCTCTCGTAACATAAGAGTCATATTCAAATATCTTAGCGGTAATTTAAAGTATCCATTGTTTATCAACATCACAATATTTGTTTCCATTGTAGGCCTCGATACGGTTGATTTCACTGAAGGCCGGAGTTTTCTAGTTCACTTAACGACCGCGACGAGGCGTTATTCAGTTATTTTAAACCAACAGCGCTTAGGAAATTTAGGTGAAAGTGCCTTGACATAGTTATCTGCGCATTTAAAATCAACAATTGTTGTAGATGCGTGTATGATGCAACTACTGATATCTGCCATGGAAGTGCAGACAACGCAATCTGATGCAACTTGCGATCTGACCACGGAATGCCAAGCGCAGCTGATGCAAGGATCAGGCCTGGCTTTCCAGCAAACGAGCCGTGTGAGAGCTATGGTTTTAGCTCGTCTCTTCGAATGCATGGAAGGAGTCGACATATCTGCGAATATTTATAAATTGTGCATCCAGACTTACAAGGAATCGAAGTCCCTTGAAGCATGGGATCACCCCGCTGGAACTAGAACATTGTTTATGCAACAAAGTAAGTGCACGAATACAAACGAAAAATACATTCAAGTTAAGAACTTAATGTAGTTTTCACATGTCGTAAAGTGATAGGAATGTGAGATGAATTAAAAAATCATAGTTTAGAAACAACTCCTTTATTTAAGTGGCCTGGACACGTTTGATATATTTCATAGTTAAGCGTGAGTTAAACAATCAGACTTTGTAAATTAATTTTAAAATGAAAAAAATTAATGTCGGAAGAATTTTAAAAATATTTTTGATAAAAATAGTAATTAAAAGACGTTATTAGCAGTACATAAAACAGATTAGAGCTAAGATTTCGTTTAGTTTTACACTTACAATTAGGCGATTGTTACACAGCGCCGTACATCGCCGCGGTTGGCGGTGAACGTTGAATGCATCGTTGCATGGAAACGGAACAAGCCGATGGGCTTGTATGAAATTTGAAATACTAAGACACGCACATTGTCTTAAAGACGGATGAATGGCGTCGATGATATACGTGTTAGCTGGAGTGATCGAAATCAACTCGCGCGGAAGACCCTTCTCTGATGGGTCATCGGAGAATCCTTCTGCTCCGCCGGGAGGGCGGTTACTGCCGATCGCGGCGGTGCGTGGCCCCGTGTTATAATTGCATTAATTAACGCTAAAGTTTTTTTACAACTGCAACATTTTCGTGTTGATTTTAAGAGAATCGATGAATATTCGGATTCGATACTAGCGTCTTTCAGTTAAACATAACAATTTACCAGTACTAATTGTTGGCTATTCAAGTTCAAAGAATACAAAGTCGCTATGTTTATTATAGTACGTATATAAAAGTGTAACAATAAAAGGGTCGATTATGATGATGACAATGATAATGATGCTGTTATCATCATTATCATTAACGATGATTATCATTAATGATATTCCTATTTGTTTACAGTATTTTATTGTGCAACGCAAGGCTACGGCGAATTTATAAAGCCGAGATGGATGAACAAGATCATGTCATGGCAAGAGTCTAGAGGTTGCTACGGTGACGATAGACAGCCTTTTTTAAAACTCACTGGCTTCATTGGACCTTCATCGGCCCCGCCACCAAAGGATAGAGAAGTAGATATTAGTTAAATTTCATACAAGTATGTAGATGAATTAAAAGGACCCTAGTCAGGCTTTATTCAACTTTTTTTACTTGAAATGTCCAGTAGCTCGGACTTTAGACTTGTTCTCAGTATATGACAATAGGGTCAACACCTACTCTACGATGCGACGCATAGAGTTACCTACTTTTAAAACGTAGTAGCAGTATACTACTAGTACAAGTACCCTCTTCTGCCCACGTCTTCGGGCATTACGCACATATTAATTTTTAAATTAATAATATTATTTTAAATTTGTTACCAAAGTGGCAGTGGTTGGATGCGAAGAGCTGAAGATCGAGCTCAGTGACGCGCCATTGGAGAGGCCAATGATGATTTTAAATTAACCATACTGATATCTACAGCGTTGTTAATTTCTTTTTATCTGATATGTATTTATTATTTTACTTAGCTAACTAAATAATGCGTTCATTTATGTGATTCGTGTATCCCGTCGTGATTTTAACTAGTTCCATTAGATTAGATATGTATGTAATCTGGTTGACGGATTAAAACGGAATACTTAATTCGTACTTAAAACAAATTTCTAAGCATATCTAACACTGCATTTGAATCGGTTACGCCTCGTGAGCAAAAACAGATGATCGGACAAAAACTGCTGAAATTGTTTTATTTGTTCTAATATGATTAAAGTCAGATAAAAGTTCCCATTTTGTTTTTGTTATAACCTAGTATATCCATAATATGATTATTATATTAAAATTAGGATTTTTTATATTTATCCTTTACAAAAAAAATTATATGACGTTATACTGATTTGAATTAGTAACAAATTAGTAAAGAAATATTATCATTTTCTATGTTAAGAATATAAAATGTACTTATTTCTCCTACTTTATTCTTTAAAGATGGCAAAATATTATAACATTCGGTCACTGCATTCACGCGACTGCAGCAGTAGATCACAACACGTCTCTTATATCTCTCATATGTTTTTACAGGAAGAGTATCGAATCAAAAAAGCAGCATCATCGGAGGTTGGAAGTTGCAACTCTTTGACCTCAGCGATGGCGCTGGGCTCGTTGGTCATGTACATCCGAGCCTTGCTGGAGACGGACCAAGCATTCCAATACGATGTTTTAATTTGAACTACATTATACTTTGTAACTATTAAATATTATCTCACCAAATAAATATGTTTGAAAATTTACAATATTGATGTCACACTTATTCACGGGGCCGATGAAATAAATTTCCTTATATTTAATCCTGGTACCTTCTAGAAAGAAGAGAACATTATATGATAATCGGTGCACGAAAACTTTTTTACATAGGTAATAGGGATTTTTAGGTGCATTCCGTCTACAACCAAAACCTGTTTCTATCTGACATAGTTCTACGTCAAACATTGTCAAACACAAATGCCTATTGAAAGAAAAAGTACGGAACAGATTGGGCTATACAATTCAAAGATAAATATAATAATTTAATTCTATTTCTGACAATGTTTAGAGTATTTCTGAGGAAAATGTGTACGGAAAGCTTGTCCAAAAAACCTCCAATACCAGTGTTCGGTTTGTATAAAAACTGAGTAAACAATTGCGTTCTCAGAATTTATATGTATGTACATACGTACGTTGTATGCGAATCCGAAACTTGAAATACCTCATGATGAAATCAATGTGATGACACATTAATAATATAAAAGAACTAGCACCTTAATAATAATGTTAAATAACCAACAGATCAATACTATTGATATCCATCAAATTAATAATATTAAATTATTGACAAATTAATGAAATTACATTACTGAGAAATCAATAATAATATAAATTAATATTTGGTAATATAACCAGGTATTGAGGGGCGTTACGTGTCAGCATTATATAGCGCCGCTTTGCAAATGAATCAAATTGAGCAAGTTGAGAAACATCTCCGTGAATTACAGAAAGAACTTTTCAAACCGAAAGTGGTCGACTTCATAGAGACCAGCATGATATCGTCCGCCGCTAAGGCGGAAATAATGAAGGAAGTTGCAGAAAAAGCAGGTAGTTTAATTTATGCTCTCGTAACGGCTCGATTTCATTATATCATTTTATGGCATCTCGTTACATCATTATAAAGCTAAGTAAACTTTACTAACCTTTTCCACTGCGTCGCATGCGACAGGTTCACTGTGTTTTAATATGACTAAGTTTCTTAAACTGAACACGATAGGAGACAAGTTGTTATGTAAAGGAGATTGTAGGAGTCCTTAAATAGGGTTCCGCATCGGGCACGTTGTTTTGCAGGAAATCGCCCATTTACGCTGTTTAACTACTTTCTTCCTGTACTTAAATAAGTATTTTTTTCCCTTGTCAATGTAAAGTTTACATACAATTACGGCATCATCTCATCATCAACCTGCTACAGTCAACTACTGGATATAGGCATCCCCTAAGGAGTTTGCCCAGACCGCTCATGCAGGGTATGCGGGTTGGGGATCTCGAATTTCTTTTAAATAACAAGGGATTTACTTCTAAATACCAAGAACGCGAATGTGCAGTGTCATCATCTAATAGCAGCACTATAAACAAACCCTTAAGAGTTCTTATAAAGTTCTCTAAGGGTTGTGAAAAAGTTTCTCAAAGTCTTACGACTTAAATAATATGTAGATATATCCGTACTCTTTAAGAGGAGACAGGCGGTACGCATAAGAAGTAATGATGATAATAAAAATCGTATATTTTCAGGTATGCCCCCCTCTGCAGTGAATTTCTTATCACTTGTAGCTGAAAATGGAAGACTAAAGTTATTGAGGCGAATTATAAAAATGTTTTTAACTGTAATGGTCGCACACAGGAATGAGGCGTTGTGTGAAGTTATTACGGCTAAGCCTCTCGACAACGAGACGCGGAAATCTTTAATGGAAGCATTAAAAAAGTTTGTCAAGTCCAACAAAAATATTCAGCTCACAGAAAAAATCGATCCTTCTATAATAGGTGGCATGATAGTCGGCATCGAAGATAAACATATAGATATGAGTATCGCGAGAAAAATACAAATGTACACCGATATACTGAAGCAATCTGTTTAAATTCAAATAAAACAATTTGTTGTTGGTTAATTCATCTTTACTTAATAATAAAGAACTTAATAGTACAATAAATTATATGCTCATTAAAATAGATCAAAATTTATAATTCTTCCATTCTTGAAATAAAACTATGTAAATACGGTTTTAGTAACTTTAACTCAGTAGTTTTGGTATGGCCAGTCGAACCACATAAAACTTCTAATAAAGTAATCAGATATTTCTTTAATCTCTAAAGATACGACACAGATCCATACCTCCATGTATGTTGAGGGCCTGTTTGTGTTATGCGTTTCGCATGGTAGCCATGGCCTTGACCCTTTGGGGGATTCATACATGGGGAGTTGGCTAGTAATATAGGGATTTTCTCAGCATGAATTCTAAAATTTATGCGATTTGAGCTGAGAGTTCCAGTCATAACCCTCTGAAAACTGCAGGTGAGAACCCAAAGCTCCTGCTGACCTTTAAAGTTATTTATTATTTTCATTCCACTTGCGAACTGTAAAAGCTCTTGGTTGACGGCAATCTGATGGAAATTCCGCGGAGAGAATTCGGTCGCTGTGTTCCAGCAAATGATTGAAGGTGGATCCATTAGACCAAAATACATGATTCCCTTGTGATCGATGGCCTCCGCCGCGGATTGGTTGGGGCGTTCTTCGGGGAAAACCTAAAATGTTACAATTTTTTTATACAATATATGTTAGAATGAACTGGCTGATTTGATACTAAAACCCTTGTCGTGTCGATGTCATACATTGATGGAATACTAAAAAATACATAGAACAGGCAAATTTGAAATAAAACAAGGCAGTAAATAAAGCAATTGAAGAACAGGCGCGTATTTTTTGGACACCTAGACGAACTTTTAGAATACGTATTACAAGTATCTTGTTCTTTGGAATCAAACAAGCCGGAAGCCGGGTATTTAAACCGAAGCCGGGTAATTAAAACTTATTTGCCCAATTTATTTGCAGAAAACATTTTTTATATTATATATCTACGAGTGTGACGTATAATTGATAACATGTTTTTGAGAGACGTTCCTATAAAATAGCATAATTGATATTTACGTTAACCGAGTACGGGTTCGCATTGCTGTCGTGCAGAAAAGTGTCGTTTCTCAGGACGCTGGTAAGAACAACGTTTTCGGTAGTAGACGCCAAAGCATGGAAGTATAGAAAACGGTCTTCTCCGGGTCTGAACGGCGAGAGGGCCATTCCTAAAATACCATCCATCAAGTCGAAACTTTCACCTGCAATAAAATAAAAAAAATAACCGAGAAGGCCTATGCTGGAGTCGAAAAATTAACTTAAATTATAAACCAGTAAAGATTATAAGAATAGTTCAAATTTCGTCGTTGAAAGTGCCATCACTAGACCTATGGCTACTGCAAAGTAGCAGTGCATGGTTCCGGTCTCAACTTTTTATGGCTTATGTACTCATATATATATTAAGAAGAAGTGACGCATTCTGACGTCATCTTTGATAATGGTGTGGTCTGTCTAAAACTATTACCTACATGTATGAAGTTAAAATATACTTTTCGTATTTTCTATTTCACTGCAATTTGTTGCCGAATATATTACACGTTATAGAACATATTTAGATATTTTACGAGTATATTTCCGAATTCTTACTTATTTTTGAAAATATTTAAGTCGCTTAATTACAGTTTATTTTTAAATTATCATCTTTTATAATGATATTAATGGCGTAGTTTTCACCCGCAATACTTCATAGTATTTTTACCGCGCTACCGTTAGATAAAGCAAAAATTTCGAGCAGGTGTGTATTAATATATGCATATATTCATAATGATTACAAATTAATTATGAAAAATTTAAATTCCATATTAAGACCAATAAAATACTAATTGGAAACAATAATATTTGCATAATGTGTAAATACGTAACATCACCCCTGTAATCCCCGAAGGCGTAGGCAGAGGAACGTAGTACACTCCCACGTTTCACCAGTTACGTTTAGGTCCCATGAAATAGGTGGTGAGCCTATTGCCATACACCGGGCACAGTACAATAATAGTAGATCCAATATTGTGTAAATAAATATTTAAAATCAGAGATAATATCGAACTACTTATCACAAGAAAATGGCTATCTTATGCAATATCTCGTCCGTCACGAGTCATGTTACGTAAACTATTATTATTAATGAGTGAACACTTACCGTCTACAGTGAATGTACCGCGCGAAGGGTACGGGTACATGTACCGGTGGGTGACTCTCCAGGAGCGGTCCATCAGCACGTCGACCACCAGCATGCCGAAGCCGGACACATCGGCCACATACACGTACGTGTCTGAGCAATCGTTGTCGTCCAAACCTCGAACATCCACCACCTAGAAATGAAACTCATTATTAATATTTCCAAATAACATAAATTCATAAGTAATTAATTAGCAATTTAAAAGTCTACGACCGGCGTGTATATATGAAGAGAGCGACGAATGTTGAAGAAATACAACGGGTTTGTAAGTAAAAAGCTATTTCGCATTGGGTAATCCTGATCCATCCCGTAAAGGATCTGGCTTGAATATAATATGGTATGTAACTATAAATTAGTTATAAGGAAAAGATGAAGTTTTTGAAAAATTATGCACATACATTTATATTTAATTCAGTATAGGGCAGTGAGAATGATACTATGATTACCCTTGTTTTACCATTTTACCGACTACATTTTATCTTTTCCAAAACTATATTGATTAAATGCCTGGGAATTAGGGCGATAATAGTGCTACTCCACTCCAAAAATGCTTAATCTTTCGACCGTTGATCTTTTCACCCGTTTGACCTAATACAAAATGCTTACATAAAACGGCACATTACGTGTATTACGAGGTTCTGACATCCGTCTGAGGTGTTCCTGCAGCACTACGACATGACGTTCATTATGAAAAGAGCAAAAAGTATTATCCTTCAGGGATCGGCTAAGCATTAGCCACCCCTTAGGGGGTTGCCAATGTCTGTAGGCGACCACTGACTATCAGATGGCCCGTCTGCCTGTTTGCAGTTATAATACATCTAAATATGTATATATAAAAAATCCGTACTGGTGTAATGAACAATGAAGTGGCTATGTAGCTGGACTCGTTGACTTTGTGCCTGTAGACCAGTCGATCGGTGTTGAGGTCGAACGCCAGTAGCTGCGGTGGACAGACCTGCTTTTCACCGATCTTGCCAGTATCCATCACCCACAGTCGATTGCATTTATCCACCTGCAATTTTTAATAGGTATATAGTTAATAATTAATAATTATTATGAGCCAACGACATGTAGACAAAGTTGTGGATAGTGAATGAAGGTGAAATGGTTAAATTTTGAAAAATTGGTTAGTGGTTTCATAGCGCGGACATCTTTATAATGAGGTACAACAACATGATTTAAATTCTAATAGTATAATTTTTCTAGAAACTTACAGCAGTCCGGAATACAGATGTCAGGCCTAAGCAATTGGTCCCTTGGTTGTCGTGCCACGAGTAATCTGGGTAACCGGCTATCCGGCCGTCGTCTTCCACCGTGCCTAAGGTGACAGGCCGGCCCTCGTCGAAGCGGGGAATTGTAACGAAGAGCCGTGATTTGACACCTAAAATTAATCCATTTAAGTACTTATTTTAAATAACGACCGGGAGCAAAATAATTATACCAGTTAAAGAAGTTCGCGTGTCCAAGAAATTAGTAATTATCTGTGTGGAGCGCTTCGTATGAGAATATATTGTGTAATTTTACTGAATATAATTACTATTACAATAATTTAAATAACTACCCTTTAGTATAATTATATTTTCTTTAGTAAAAACGAAGCGCGTGAATGAATTTTTGTAAAAATTGCCTATCATGACAATAAATAAGTGTAATATCATATTATTAGACTTATTATAATATATATAATATTATTATTATTATATATAATATTATATTACACTTATTAATAAAAATATGTATTGTTAATTCGACACGAATCATAAAATTAAACAATCGCCTATGCTTGTTGAGGTTATATCACATTCCATTAGACAATTAAAATTTTCATTTAGATTATAATAAAAAAAACTGCAGCACGAATGTACCAATTGAGAAAATTCTCGAAAATTAAACAAAAAATCATAAAAATCGCATCATAATTGCACTTACATTGATGTAACAAAGCATATTTTGTTCATTACTAAGTATAGTAATTGATAGGTCGAATGTAATTAATGAGTGAGTGGCGTTACAAGAGAGATGCAACAATTTCCATCGCAAGTAATTCTGTCAATTATTTATTTCTGTTGATTATTTGCTATTGGCACCCGAATGAGGTATAATAAAACAAATCTTCATACCACGGTTTTCTACTTCACTGTTAAACGTTTCGTACAAAAATGTACGAATATTTATAGCAATATTTAAATCCGGTTTAACTCACGTATGTTTTTTAAACATAAGATTTGTTTTTACATATTCATATGGTCTGTATAATTGCTATTCTCATGTTGTCGAGACCTTTTAAAATCCAATAATGTTTATCATTATTGATTGACTGCCTCGTCGGTCGAGTGGTTACAAGCAAGAATGCCGATTGGGAAGACCTGGGTCCAAATGCCGGGTCTGGTGCTGTTACATGTTTCTAATTTAGATATTCTAGTAGTAACTCGGATTCTGGAATTGAGTCCGGTGTATGGCAATAGCCTCATCGCTTATTCCATGGATCTTAAATATAACTGGTGAAACGTGGGAGTTTGCTACACTCCTCTGCCTACCCTTTCGGGGATTACAGTCGTGGTGTTCTGTTTGTTACGTTTATGATTATGCATTATCTATATAAAGAACTGTATTTAACACGTATTATTGTTTACAGATCACTGTCAATTGCAATGTCTGAGGCGAATGCCGTAACCAGTACAGAAATTCAACGCTATGTACAACTACGCGGAATTGAAACTGCGATTAAATAAATATTATTACTTTAATATAATAAATAGTTCAGACAACTCGGGTTTTCGTGGTCTGGTACACCACAGAGCAGATGGGAAACATAAAGAAAGCCAGAAACTATACTACATATTAACTATATTGTCTGCATAAAATATAGATTTCTTTTTATTAATGTAGCTAGCGGTCTCGGTAAAAACGAGTTGTTAGCGTGGATCAACCACCATAGTATAATTGACGCTGTGCTCTCAAGATCACACAAACTAGCAAAAAGTATTATTGTGAAACAGACGTCACCGCCTTTCTTTTTTACTTTTCTTTTGTGATGTTAAGTAAGTTGGCGTATTCGCTTTTTAAAATCTTCGTCGGTAATAGGTAAAATAGTAGCGTGACAACTTATATGCCGTGTAGTTTAATATGGTTTAATATACAATTGTTAATAATTTCATCAAATTTTTTTTAATACGACATAATTCGATATGCTTAGTAACCGGTCAGTTAAAAAAATGTAATAATAGAAAATAACATAATATATGTACACAAAATTACCATTTACTGCAGTATGTAATTTTTTTTATATTTGTTTGAGTTCCATTTTAAATTATAGTTATTAGATTAAACTCTCGCTCGCGGCTACGTTCGCGACTGTAATTACAATTTTGCAATTGTTAATCAATTAGGCCACACCTTTGATCTAAAATAGTTACTTGATTGTAATGAAATAGGAATTAAGAAGACCTTTGGACTATCGCGTCACTAACCCAAAACTAACTTAAACATATAACTTTTATAACGATCCATAACCGTAGGTACGTGTTGGTTCTGGTTGGTAAACATAGATTTTTTTAAATATTGTAAGATATTTTAACCGTAAAATTTAAAATATCCCTTATTTATGTTCTAACTGATGTATGACAATATGGATCTTATATTATTCTATTTTATTTGTATTAAAAGTACAGTCAAGGCTTTAATCGATTTCGTATGGAACGAAATAAAAAAATACCTTGTCTATGTTGCACGTCAATGTCGATGGGCACCGAATTTCCAGGAACGAAATAGCGGTTTTGGAGTGCGGCTTGTCGCGCTGCTTCGCTAGGGAACACGAAGTCCAGCTCGGCCCATTGTCTGACCACTCGCAGGTCACTTTTCGCATTGAAACTTGGCCAGCAACACGCGAGGCAGTAGGACAATAGGAAAAACCTTTCCACGCCGTACGCCATTTCTGCCTTGAACACGTCCAATAAATGTGGATCTGAAATATTATTATTTGCAGCATTACTGTATGTAGTTTTATGTACTGCAAGATAACAACTTGCTTTAATTAAAACGAACTGTAGGTACCTGTTGTAAAACATCGTTTACGAATACTACAATAGTAAAGCTAAGATATTTTCTTATCTTTATCGTTAAGTTCTTTTACGTTACTTATTTAACTATTAAGAATATAAAGTTAGGCAACGAGAAGTTATATCGGTACATTTGTTCATAAAATTGAACTGCATCCATTACACAGATACGGAACGCTTAAAAAACAGATAGTGAAAAAACCTTATTTGTATCAGAAATAGTTACATACATTCCTATTCACGTTTCAAAACGAAGTTTAACAAGCAGACGGAATAGGCAGTAAAATAAAAAAAAATGTGCAATATTCAAAAAGATAAAAATTTTTAAAATCCTCTCAATATGTGCTTAAATTAAATACGGAGTGTGCCAATAGCGAACATTACCGTATTGATTAAGCAGCACTCTGCACAGCCTGTTTGGCGGTTGGTATGACGAGATCATCTTCAATTTTTTAATTTAAAACTGGTCAATATAACTCGGATCGACCTAAGCCAGATTCCAATCCCACTACACACACTATTCGCACTTATTTATTTCAATGACAGCACATAAGCGGACGATTATCATGTACACAAAATTGGTTATTTCACATTACCACGCCACATTAGGTTCACTTTAAAGTTTATTACTTGGATACGTGTGACATTTTTGATAGTTTTTCATTTTAAACACTGCACTTAGCTTCACTTATTATATGAGATGATTTCGATTAACTATAATTAAGAGTGTTCACATAATCCTGTTTGTAACACCTACTATTAACAAATGAAACACTTTTACAATCCAAAAAAATCGGCACCAAAGAACAAATATGTAGCTGAATATGCGAGTCTCTAGTCTATGCAATAATTACACTTAACGCATTATCTACCGTCAGAATTATCGTAAAAATTGTAGATACGTTTAAAAACTTGACTAAATTATCTATGACAAAATCTGACTCGCAATCCTAATTGAAAAAAAAAGACGAAATTGCAATATCTACGTCCGAAGTGCTTGAAATCTATTTAAATAATGAAATAACCGACGCCGACTCAATCTACTGTTTAGTAACGGTTATTTTAGGATGTTTGGTATGTTAATATTTTGTCAACGTTATTCATTATTATGGCGGCCACAGATTTCAAGTTTTTGGTCAAAACAACAGTTAGCTAATTTAATTCTCACATTCATATTGCCTAAACTGTCTAATGACCCTTGATGAACCCGGAATTGTTCGTGAAGAAACAATCGCAATGGAAATCAATGTTGATCTGCTTATCCTTAATAATTAAAAAAAGATACGCCTTGATATTGCAAAACAAGCAATAGTACATAATCATTGCTATAAAGAAACAAGAGCTTTTAAAACAGTAATTTAGTAATTTTATCGCTTTCATTTCTTGCTTGTTAATTTATTTTTATGATAAAGATATGATATATAAAAAAGAGTTTAACAAAGTACGGTGAAAGTTATTTACGTTATACGCTGACAGGAAAAAAATGTGAAGTGACGTAAATGAATGAAAAACTTAGGCACGACCTTTGATTTTCCGACTAGCGCATACAGGTCTAATTTAAAGAGAACTCTAGAAAAAACCCAACAGTAATGAATACAACTAAAGATGAATACAATAAATGGTATTATTAGGTATCAAATATTATGAATCCATTGAATCATATTTTTTGTTGCGCCGTGCGGTTCTTAATCCCATTTCAATCTCAACACACAATAGATGAGCTGTCAGACATTGCCCGTCTTTATACAGACGTGTAAAAAAAATAATTAAATTTTTATAATAGCGAAATATTATAATGTATATTTAAATGTATTGAATTCTATACATGCTTATAATAATATACTGAGAGGATAATTTTTTTACATGAAATATGCACGATGCAAAAACTGATGCAACGATATTAATAATAACATTTTATGTGGTGATAATTTATGATCCGGGTCAAGATGTACAATACAACAATTGTGTTGGGATAATTTCCCGTTTCCACGAGTAAATACAAATACTTGTTTGACTAAGGATTACACATCGATCAGAATCACTCGAATTTTTAGAAATGTAACATAATATGTACATATTTAAACGTTACGAAGTTTGCAGGTATCAATGTGTACGGGTAGCTTTGTGAGAAAATGTGTCATTTCCATAAGAAAACTCGAAACATGTCCAAGTAACCGTCCCAGACCCAACCACAATATTTAAATAAAACAGGAACTATTACATTATACTAACAATTGTGATAAAACTTTACTGTTATTGCAAATTATATGTAGGTACTAAACGTATAAACTGCGTTCGTTAAGAGAACTAATTTGTTGTTTTCTATTTCTATGTATATATAGAATTGATATGAATAGAATATCTTCTCCATTTTGTATTGAAAATTTTGTCATAGTTAAGCCAACGGGAAACTACCGTGCCAAGCAATGGCAACACATCCCGTTATCTGCGAATTAATGAGTGATATGGAAATCTGTGTGACAAAGTAGACCTGACTTATTCACTTATTACTATATTTTATATTGCGTTATTTAATTTACGTATGTTCACATAATATTGCACATGGTAGTACATCCTTAACTTTTACGTCAAGTATTTTTCATTTATTCTAAGAACGTAATAAATCTAGATGAGCAGGTAACGTTAGGGCGCAAAGTCACGAGCAACAGCCAAATAATCACACAATTTGCTTTCCGGTAACTTTTAGTCTTTTAAAAACATATTAGTTTTCACATATGTTACTTCTACGTTAAGGTATATTTATAAATTCGTCAATACCGTTAATAAAAATATCAACATACTATAACACTAACGTAATTGTATTATCTAAACACCAAAATTTACTACCTCCTGTTTCCAATATTATTTCTAACACAGCCCATTGGAAAGAATTTTAGAATTTAGCTCTGGAATTAAAAACAAAATATGGTAAATAGAGTTTACCGTCAAGCACTTGTCACTTTTATATAATTAAAAAAATATATAGGTTTTCTTTTATTTGTATTCGATATTTAATCCATTGTATAGTTTTAAGCTTGAGCAAGCTATTGCCTGTAAAAATTGAATCGAATTACGGAACGCATTTTTTACGCGTAAACACAACACGAAAACAAATCATTTTTAACTAACTTAATAAACTAACTTTGAAATACACGGGGGGAAAAGAGTAATTAGTTCTACTGAACACGGTTGTCAACTTGTAATCGGAATTGACGTGGCAATACTGAAAATACTGTCTTTGATGGCCCTTTTAAAGGCAGTTGTATACGAGGAAAATTATTATCTTATTGCGAAACAAAAGCTAGAACTATTTGTTCTTTAGTTGTACTTACTCGTTATAATTAGCAGACTATGAATGAGAGGTCGTGACTGCGTGATAAAATAGGTGCTCATCTTTTTATACGATAAGATAATTACAGACATTGCAACTTCAATAAGCTTGTTCAACAACAATTGGCGCGACGTAAGCATTTCCCGGATGTCGCCGTGGACAGTATATAGCATTGGAATTGCTTGCAAAGCCGATGCTTATATTATACTTATTATTACGTCACCACGCCAGCTCGCTTACCAGATATACAAGGTAGGCGTTATATCAGGTAGGCGAGGGCACTGAGAGTCTGAAGGAGCCTAAAATATCTCTAGGCTCCTTCAGAGCAGGACGTAAACGTAACTGGTGAAATATTGGAGTATGCTACAGCCCTCTGCCTATTCGTTGAATACAGGCGTGATGTTACGTTGTACAGACCTGTGGTGCTTCTTTTACATTCATTCTCTTCGTACATGAGTGTTGGTTTTGGAGACGTCTAACTAGTCAAACAGATGACCTGCTAAGGCTGTCGTATTTAGTACGACTGGTAAATGTGATCAGCAATGATGCTACTCGCGTCTTTCATTGGATATCGTTAAGGACGAGACCTATCGCATTTATGAACAGTTTCCTAAAATGTATTTGTTTCTCCAAAAAATGTTTCAGTATGCACTTTTGTTATGTTTTCTGTTAACCCTGAATAGATAAAAGTTTTAGTACGAACAATTTTTAATGCCATTGAAAGAAAAACAGTAACATTGGAAATGCAATATTTCTTTAGCTTTGTCGTGTCGTGTAATTTGTTTTTGCCAGATATTTTTAAAGAAAGAGCATTAATTATCTTATTATTGATCAATCGTTCGTAAATCATGTAAAAACGTTTTAATTATTTATTAAACGTTGTCTACATTTTATGAGTTATCTAAGCATTCTGTCCTTTAACCGGATGCATGCAGACCCATGAATGAGGATCGATGTTCCACACCAGTTACGAATTTTATAAATACCAAACAGTTTTAAGCCGAAACGCTAATTATTACTTATTTTTTAATTTTATTAAAAAAAAATTACATGTTCTCTAAATAAAGTATTGTGAATTAAAAGTTTTCTTCGCGTTTAATTATTTTAATAATAGGTACAAAATATGTACGTTTAAGCTCCTTAGAATCATTAATAATGTGCGCATAGATAAAATCTAAACGAACAAGTTTTTCAGGCATGTTCGTGTCGATGACCACATCGATATTTTCTGTATTCTTTGCGGCTAATAATATTCTATTGTAACTATTAAAATACCTTTAAAAACATTAAACTCTCTATTCCACAATTTAATTACAAGACACGATGTGATTCAAATATAAGGTCATTGTCTATTGTTAGCAATTAGATGTCACATTCGTTGTAATTTTGTTGTTTTTACTCTGTTGACTTCAGATATTATTTTTACTGACAAGTATTTAACTTGACCTGATAGCGTTTTAAACTGCTTATTGTTCACAATATAATATATGTATGTATACATATAGTGTCGTCGATATTTCTATAACAACCAACAAATTATCAATACGACGTTTATTTTTAACAGTTTTACTTATAAATGTCTGAAATCTTCTTCCCGTGAACATATGATTTGTAGCGAGCTATATAATTTTTTCATTATTATTGCTCTACCTACAATAAATAGCAATTTAGTGTGCAATCCATACTCATCTTCCGACTGTAGTTCATAAGATTCTGTTAGCACGTAGGTAGGTACTTGTGAGTTACTATTTGCATCTCTGAGGTCATGACCGAATACGGAACGCACCAAGGGACAAGGTAATTGACACTTAATCGAAATAAACAAATGAAATTACTGTAAAAAACTTGCAAAACAGACAAAAACTAAAAACACAACGTATTTCTTAAGACTGACAGTAAAATTACAATGTAGGAAAAATTACACATGAATCAAACAACATTTGTCTCGATTCGTTTATTTCCCATTTGCGTTCTTAACGACGCTGGGAATGATGTTTCATTTTTATGTAAACAACATGTGTAGTGTTCATGGGATATTGACCGAACTAATATACAAAATTCCGTAGGCCCATCGATCATCAGTCCCGCATCCATTTTATTGCTGCGCTATTTAACAATTTAAAACGCATTACAACTGTAGCATGATAGAAATCGTAACTTAAAAATATTCATAGCGAATCCTAGCATTAAATGGCCACCTTGGCAAATCGATTGACTTTTAAATTTTTTTTGTAACGCTTTTCCTTACTCATTAGAGGACTTTCTAAGTGTTAGAAATGGATCAAACAGTGGATGCCCGTTTGAATAGTTTTGGTCGGCAGTTCCGCCAATTGCTCCCGACGAACCACCAGCCAAGCCATAATTCCGTGACTAAAAACGTTCAGATGTTTAACACAGCTGAGGGCTTGCGGCTTTGGTTTTTTCGTCGGGTAACAATCTCATTATTTTTCTTTACTTTTTTTAGAAATCAACGATATTGACATTTTGTTTTGATTGGTTGAAAAAAACAATGCTCCATCCATGTTGCCATGCTGTCCTATTTTATTTACCAAATGAATAAAAAATGATACTCTTTTAGAACAATTCAAAAATTAAATATTCAAATATCATATTTCCAGCTCAATACAATTTTAAATGTCGAATAATGCCATATATCTAATGACACATACATATGTAGCAAAAGTAACATCACGCTTGTAATCCCTAAAGGGGTAGTCAGAGGCGTTTAGTACACTCTCACGTTTCACCAATTACATTTTACGTTCTATGTTATAGACGGTACAGGTTTAGACTCCGAGCCACTACTAGTAATTTCTACTAGAAAATTAAGTTAGAAAATCCGAGTTGGAAGACAACAGTACCCGACCCGGGATTCGAATCTAGATCCTTTTGATCAATAATTGCGCTATGCAATCACTCTACAAACGTGGCAGCCTCTACAGACATATGTATGTATTTATTTAATACTATGTATTTCTTGACTTTTCCCTTGATATCAAAGAGAATTTCCCGAAACCCAATCATAAATGACAAACTTAATTAAACAGTATTTTAAAATGTGAAAAACCGTTGAATATTTTAACTGTTCGCTTTCAAATAAATTGTCTCTGCATTTGTAAGAGGCTACTATGTTGAAAAAACATAACAATAAGGTGTTTTAAATAATCATATCATTAATTATTGTTTTAAATCCTTATTTTATGTTTATCATTTTTAATATTTCTTCCTTAAAATTAAGCGATATCCATTAGATGCCTATAAATAGGTATGTACATAAATAGAACGAACAAAATGTCTTCATTTTATTTATGAGTAGAATTTTAAATATTCTCGGAATTCTATAGACGTAAATAATAATACGATATTGTCCTCTACGAACTAACGTCAGGGGGATATTTTTTAAATTGTAATAATCGTTATAGATACTTCGCGTCAACTACTTATTCTTTATTGATACTTTGATAGAATTCTTTTTGGCACAATTTTAGTTTGTTTAAAAAGAAAAATTCAAATTAGTTTCCCATATAAGAATCTTAGAAATATTATTAACATGAATTCTTTTTGTTTAACATTCTTTACATAATATTAACAAAACCCTTAACAAATTTCTTCAGGTGAAACGGACTATGTGTCGTCTATTCGCTCTAAGTGTTCCGGCGAGGGTCAATATGAAAATTAAAGCAAAATTTTAAACATTATACGTTTTTAGTTATTTCAATCTTACCAAGGCTTATCAATATACAAATACAAGTGATTTTGAATTTGAGTTCAAATTTAAAATACCTACGAACTAACTGCACCATTATCGTAACATAAAGTTCACTGTTAAGGATGAATTACCTTACACGCACACAGGTATACCCATAGGTATATACTCGTATATATATTTTTTTAATCGACCCATTCGTCATTCCACTGTTGGAATATGGGTCTCCTCTCATATTGAGAGGTTTAAGGCCATAGTCTGCCACGCTGGCCAAGTG
>DWME01002996.1:0-19389 GCA_018244795.1 Parelbella ahira ahira | reverse complement strand
GTATCATCGTATCGATATAAGTATCACAGTGCCTCGTTGGTCGAGGGGTTGCAAGCTCGACTGCCGATCGGAAGGTCGTGGGTTCAAATCATGGGTCGGATACTATTAGATTTTTCTAATTTAGAATTTCTAATAGTGACTCGGAGCCTGGAATTGTGCCCGGTGTGTGGCAATTGGCTCACCACCTGTTCCATGGGACTTAAACGTACGTAGCTGCTGAAACGTGGAAGTGTACTACACTCCTGTGCCTACCTCTTCGGGGATTATAGGCGTGATGTTACGTTATTTTTATTTAACATTTTGTAGGTGGTACTACATTGTTTCTTTTTATTTCGCAGCCGCCCTTTTCACTGTATCAAAGATCACATTTTAAAATATACATACCTTTAGGGTTTATGTGCGAGAGAATATAAAAAACATCCTTGAGACATTGTTCCGGGGTGGCCGTTCACTTTACTTAATAGTATAATTGTTACGATGGAGTATAACATATATACACTTCGTAAGGAACTTGATGTGTCATTTGTATGTGTTAAATTTTGTTTCGTTTTGTTAATCATACATCACTTTTAAATGATAGTTTATAGATAGAAATTATAGATAGAAATGATAGTTGATAGATAGATAGAAGCTTTAATACTGTTTACTAAGTTTTTTGTGACGATATTTATTATTGTCTAAATGAAGTATAAAGTCATTACTAATATATGAGCTTTTTTTTAAAAAGGCGGCTGGTAGTGGCATGATTCTCGATCTGCGGAGGATGGGGTGTTATGGCACACCTTGGGAAAGGCCTATGTCCAGCAGTGGAACGGTAAAGTCTGGCGTGATGATGATGAGTTATTTTTAATCTACATCTATTTCATAATCTTAACGTATGGGAATCTGATGAACACGTATGGTCAAAATTTAAGGTGGTCGCTGCGCTTTATAAACATCTGCAAACGATCTCAAATATAAATTTTGAATGAAATATCTATTTATTAGACTGCAACATTTACAAAACTGTAATCAGTGTGTGTTATCAGTTTTTGTTGTTGGATCGAAAAGTAGCTTTTTCAGATAGCGACTGTTTGCAAGTGGTTCAATTATATACATACGTACTGGTCTTAAAAACGTCGTGTGGAATGTCATATGACTCGTGACGTCATATCGTATTCCTGCAGTTCTTCTTGTTTGTCGCCGCCTGTATCAGCCAAGAAACACACGACGATGACGTGTAGACCACAATAGATAGGTTAAATTCGAATTTCAAAACCATTTGATTTGCAAAAGCATTTGTTCAAATTGTAAATAAACTTATTTTAATATTATTGTTATGACAATTTACAGTCTAACGTAACAAATAAATAGGTACTATTACCTACGTATTTAATGAGTGCGCTGAAAAGGTTAATAACCCATTTATTGTTTGCTTTTAAAGAATTGTATTTTAATAGCAAAATAAATGCAGTTGGATTCTTGTTCAGTTACTAAAATTACATTTCAATTGTACGTGAATATAGATTATTCACGTCCACAATGTCCTCGTATTATGTGATGCTTGGTTTATATAAAACTAGCATATCGACTTGAACGTCCTTCTAATGTGGGTAGTAGCATAAAATTTGTTACTTAACGAATAACAGCACCGTCGGCTTAACTAAGCCGAAAAAACGATGGTTCTGCCATCTAAGTGGGCAGTTGACAATACTACCACCTAGATAGAACAACCAACTGGCAGTGTTCAAGATTTGATCAATTTTCACGTAGTCCTTACGAACGGTCGCTGCCAAATTTATACATGTACGGAACACATATTCAGTATTATTTAAAGGTTTCAACTCGGTTCATCCCCTAGACCTTTTTTGTTTTCTTATCCTTAATAAAAACCGCAAACGGTCTTATACGCTTGCGAAATTCCAACATTTCAGCTACCCCCCGCCCGTCGGACGTCATGGGTTTTAACCGTGAGTCACTATCAAGTGAAAGTTGTAAATTAAACCTTATTTACATTGTTATTGGATTCATTTGAGAAATTCCAAAGTTCTTCACACTTCTGTGAACAGATACTGTCAGGGTATAGTTACTGAAAGTATACATAATTAACAAGAAGAGATTGCGATGAAACAAAATTCTTTAATCGCTTTTTCATTAATGACACTATCTTTACATCTGATAAAGTATAGAACAAATATTTAGAAATACCATTCAATTAGTATTCGTTACAGAATAGATATTATAATCATTTTAGATTCAGGAGGTTTTAACCCATAACAGGGCTTTTAACCTTTGTCTCTGATTTAGTTAAACAATGTCGAACTAAAAATCAAATAATAGATTATGAAGAAAATTATGATGTCCATATCTATATTTAATCAGTAACGTAGGAACTGTACTTATAACTACCAACAAAATATAATACAATATCATATACTTTATTACATACTAAAATAATACTACTTTATTACATACTAAAAATAACAATAAACAGAGATATTTTACAAAGAACAAAAGCGTAGTATGCAAGACGAATCCTTATAGCTCAAGTATCGCTCAAATAGAAGACCCGCAGGGCCTATTTCGTAAATACTGTGTTCCGGTCCGTGATATAGACTTCACAGAATCAAGGCTTGGTGGGTGGCTTAGATAATTAAAGGTAGCATCGCTGTAAGGCATCCATAACGATATAATGCAGATCAGCTTTAAATTGGACTATTGTTTACTTGCTGGGTGCCCGTTTGCTATCAGCTTTCCATACAAATATTGTAGATATTAAGAACCGCTGCACCATTACAAAGGACAAGAAAACCATGTATTCATAGATCGCTGGGAAGACCAGATATAATAAATACATCAAGCGACACAGTACAGCGCAATTTGTGCACTGTTACGAATAACTTACAATTCATCTTATTTAATTGCCATCAATCATTTAGAAGACTTTAAGGAAAATGAGTTTCTGACAAGCTATCAATTAATCACTGTAACTACAGCATACATACATTTATATATAGCAGTAATAGCGTAGTGGTTTACCATTCAGCCCCCCTGCGTGGGTCTTGGATTCAAATGTTGGCGCAAACGTCTTCACAAAATGTGTGCGTTTTAAGATTAAAAGTCTCTTATTCTAACGGTGAAGGAAAACATCGTGAAGAGACCTAAACAACTTAGAATCCTTAAAACAATGTTTCTAAGGCGTTTGAACTCTGACAATCCGCGATCGAGCAACGTGGAGACCATGGTCTTAATCCTTCTCTAAGAGGAGACCCGTGTCCGAATAGATCATACAACATATGACGTGTAAAATATCTAACCTAATCCTTAGCAATGTCTACGTATCTTTTATCTATAGGAAGTATAAATAAATGTAACAAACGTAACAACAACATCACGCCTATAATCCCCGAAGAAATAGGCAGAGGAGTATAATACACTCCCACATTTCACCGGTTACGCTTACGTCCTATGGAATAGGTTGTGAGCCTATTGCCATACATCGGGTACAGATTCAGACTCCGTGTCACTACTAGAATTTCTAAATTAGAAAAATTCAATAGTATCCGATCCGGGATTTGAACCCAGGACCTACCGATGGACAGTCGCGCTTGTAACCAGTCGACCAATGGCGCAGTCAATACATAAATGTTATATGAAATAATCTCGACAACGCTGATAGTATGTAAAAGATAACAGTACGTACACCTGTTGCGTATCGCCCAAACCTCATGTGTACATCGTGTTATTTACGAGCGTGTATTTTTACGGGTAACGTGTTATCTCTCTTTATCTTTGGCTTTTAATGTTCTGTTACATAAGCAGCGAATAAAAGGAGTAAATAAGACTATTGATATTTGCTAGCAAATTTTCGTTTCACAGTCGATGTACGTAGGTACTTGTAATTCTGCTCTACACGTGGTATCACCATAAGATTTCATATTAACTTAGCGTTCCGTTTTAACTATATTTAGTTTATTTGCGTGAAGTTCGTTATTTAGGGTTTTTGTGTAAATCCCGATTGTCTGTTTCAGGAATAAGCCATTGGGTCCTTGAGGCTCTACTCATTAGAACGCCGTTTAGTTCCTAGATCTTAGAACTTACTATTAAATTACTGTGATAGTAGACGTAACCGGTATTACCAATAAATAAATAAATTCAATATTCCCAGTTTGACTGCAAAAGGACATTAAAATAAAAGGTAAGCTGAATTATTTATTACTTACATAGGAAAAAAAAAATTTTACGAAACTGAAAATACCGAAAATAAATAAAAACACTTGATATAAAAAGATATTAAGGTAATTCAAACTTTATGCACACTGTTCCAAAAATAATATATTATTTGAAAAAAGACCGAAACTATACATTTACATAACTAAATACGTATCTATTTACTTATGTATAAGTAGTTTATCAGCTGTTCGGTTACCAAAGCGCCGACTCTGTCTAATTTGGGATAAGATGGCCGCGAGTAAAGATATCCCAAGATATTAATGTGATTTAAAAAGTATTGCACTGATGGACAACGGTGTACAACCACGTGTCTATTTTAATGATGCAACGGCTTGCACTCGGGCGTCATGTTACAGAGATAGGCTGTTTAGTTCCGGTCACGGTCAACTGATGTAAGTTACATAGAGTCTTGCTGTAAAACTTATCTTTGATTTTGTTTCCTATACGCTCACCACTAGTATGCAAAAGTTATATAACATAACATCACGCCTGTATTTTTCCGAAGGGATAGGCAGAAGTGCCTAGTACACCCACGTTTCATGGATAGGGGCTGAATCTATAGGCGTACAAAATAATAAATGACGATGTATTTAAATTTTAAAATTTGTTAAAATGCAAAAAAGTAAATTATTAATAGATTACTAAATTACTTTAAGACTGATGAACAAAGTGGAACACTTACGCTCGCCCTATAAACTATAGCTATAGTTCGAAGAATTACTTCTAGAATTTTCTCTTAAAATGTTTTTCTAGAAATTTCTTTACATAAGTACTCGTATGTAACAGAAATGTACAACTTTCATATTACTAAAGACAAAAAACCAGGCGTCGGGTCATGAACGTTCTGATGTAAGATTCGTAGAGTCTTGCTTGCTAGAGTGCTAATTAGAAAAAGAATCTCGTGCGCACGCCCACCGAATTCTCACATGTGGCAAGAGTCACAATAATAGATTTAGGGGGGATTGTCTATTTGCCAGCGGGAGCGCTAAAACTTTTATGATGTTGTAAAATGTAACAGTTTTTTGCCGTGCAAAGGCTTTCCATATGGCCGTATGAGGTCTATTAGTATGTATATTTAAGAATAAAATTTATAAAGCTTCATACAAACCTAATAAAAATACTCACGTTCAATCGACACCCCTGATGTCTAATTTTTAGGGCCCCCTTGTTTTATGGTCTGTTGGTATACGAGTACATAGTGAGGTGACATACGCAAGCGTTTTGATCTGCTTACACATATTGTAAAGTAGGGTGGAGACAGAGAAAATGAGTTCATATAACTGTTCTTAATCTGCGTTACCATCAAGCGGGTGTAATCTTTGGGTCTTATTACTCTGCAGTATGGTGTCAAGAATGAAAATAAATGTTTTCTAGTTGTCTTCTTTATCTATGGTAATCAATACCTAGTTTTAGTTGAAGAGTAAGGGATGTGATGTCTCTTGAGAACTTTGTTCTATTTGTGTATTTCGTGACCACAAGAAGGGAATCGGGCAATGAAGGCTTTACCCCAATGTTAATCAGTTTGGAACAAACTGAAGAAAAGGGACACGGCATAACAGAAAACCGAAAAATTGAGTCAATTTTATACTGTTGCGTTCACAACCATTTAACATACATATAGGGAATATATTTATCTAAAATATCTAGAATAAAACATAATATTATATTAATTTCATTATGTGAAAAATACAAATCAATTAGGTATTTATGTATATTTGTATAATTAATAACGATCTTGTAAATCCCCGTTGCCTATTAATATTTTTCCCTAAATTTGCGACCAGTAAATTTTTGTCGGTAATTTTTTTTGAATAATATGAAAGGAAAAGAATAAGTGACTCATCTTGTATCTGCCGTTAAAATTATTCAGTTCTCACACCTCTAATAAATACAGATCTAAAATAAAATATAACGCATTATTCTTGTACAACTACCTTTTGCTTTGTTTTAAAAATGCAGCGGT
This sequence comes from Parelbella ahira ahira, assembly GCA_018244795.1. Lineage (NCBI taxonomy): Eukaryota > Metazoa > Arthropoda > Insecta > Lepidoptera > Hesperiidae > Parelbella > Parelbella ahira. The sequence goes on along the minus strand of DWME01002996.1, from coordinate 13,214 downwards.
TAGTGAAACTGACTGCTAAACCAGAGGGCTGTGCATTCATTGCCCGATCAGGTCAAATATTAACATACCTACGTCAGTTGGTACATATGTAGTTTATCAATCGTCTGATTACTATGACACAGGCTTTTTTTGAGGCTAATTTGGAGTCAGGTGGCCATATGTAGAGAGGTCCTAATATCTTTTTTACTATTGAAAGTATTGCACAGATTATTCTGAATTTGGAAGAAAGGTAATAGATCTCATGTTTTGTTTCCCTTCCCGTTATTTTTATGAACTGCAAAATATAACCAAGTAGCTGGGGTCGTCTTTGAGAGTAGTATAAAGTTTCTCTCGTGCATACAACCGTTTAAGAAGATATTTGAACCGAAAGCGAAACATGAAATGAACTGACCTTAAAAGAGATGGTTTGAAGATTATATCTAACAAATGTAAATGTATAATTGCAAGCTGATATTATAAAATTCCTAAATAGTTTCTCAACAATAATATAAAGACGGCGCCATTCGGAACTGTCTAAAAGAAATCATTAGTCAATCCAACTTTCGCTCAACATTAAGAATATTTACTTTTGAATTGTATTATAAAGACTTAAGACTTATTGTTGAACTGTCATCGTTTATTATCACGCAAATATAATATGGCGTGATGCTCGGTGATCAGTCAAAGATATTTTTTTGAGAACGTTTTTTTCAGCACAAGTCGGCGCTGCAAGGGCTTTACGTCATCGTCTGCGCGCGCGCCAGTGTTGCCCGTTCGGTGAATCGGACCAGATTAAAAAATAAAAAATTTGAACGTTAACCGCAACATAAATTATGTACATAGAATTCCGTGTAGCTTTTTTATAACCGAACCGTCCGGAAGTAAGCCTGTTAAGTTCAATTAAATCGATAAATATAAAATGGGATTTGCCCGCCATAGGGCTAATTATTGTAAGAATAATTACGCTGAGGAAAAACTGAAGTTTTATCATTTGTTACTATCACCAATAGCCATTATAACATTCTAACATGCGACTTTGTAATTAGTGCGCATTAGCCTCATAATGAGTTCTCGAAATCGTCAACAATAGATGGAATGTCCCGACTATTTTACAAGAAACCAATATCAAACAAACAACCAGCTCTTGGACAAACATTATGACCCATGTTCTATTCACAAGCCGGTGTTTACGATATCGATTATGGACCTAAACACAGTAAAATAAGAAATAATTTTGGCTGACAGTAATACGCCATAAAACGGGGGCGTAACGAGTCGACGCGCTGTCTGCAACCGACTGCGATACTTGTTCCAGAAAACTCGTGCACCTAGTACAGTGTAGTCCCTCCATTTCTCTTTTGTTAACTGTCTTTAATAAAAACTCGCTTATCAAATAGCAATGGATACGTAACAAATGGTATTTCTCGGCACGTGCGAAGGTTAAACCCATTGAAGTGTTTCGATAAGCGTTGAAAATTAAACAAAAGTTCAGCAGTAGCTCTGTATGACATTGGACAAAGGCTGTTTGCACTTTTAAAACAAATACAAATGGGACCATCTCGTATTGACCGTTCATGTTGGTTTTTATGGATAAAATGCGAAGAGAAAGAGAAATACGAAAATTGAAGCGGATTTTTTTGGGAATTTAAAAAATTATATGGTCCCGAAGGAAATAATTCATTGAAATGTTAAAGCATAGGTACAATGGAAAATACAAAAATGATAATAATTTTTTTCACGTGGTAAAAAGAATAACGGTGCCCTTAAAGTTTTATAACATAAAAATATAATATTAACCAGTTAGATATTAACGAGTATAATATTTAATGAAAAGTAACTTTTCATTTAACTTTACATGAAACTTGTCTTGACCCCATGTTAAATTGACCAAAAACATTAAACCTTTCAATAATTCAAATAATATTTTTTCTCGAGTTTTTTCAAAAAGGGAGTAGACACTCCACTAACATAGAAACTATACCGCAACTTAAACTAAATGTAAAACACACTAAACAATAAAAACAACAATATAGGATTTTTTACTTTTTTAAATATAGACAATTTTACTATTAAATGTTTCGTGAGTATTTATACACATGATTATATATATAGTGGCTTAACTCACATCCGTTTTTCAGGTTGTCCAGTTCGGACCTGTACGAGGTCTTTCCTCATGAGCTTCCGCCGTTTGCGGCGAGGTCGCCAGTCGGGCCATCCCGAAAAACGGACGTGAGTTAATTCGGCTCATACCTACATATATAATCGTAGGCTTCAATGTTTGTACCAAAAATGCAGGGCTCTGCGCAAAAATAGGTACTGAAATATAGAAAAACATAATTGTCTCACTGTAGAAAAAACACGGATTAAGCCAGAACTTCGTATAAAGCCAAACTTAAGCAAAGTATAAATGAAATAAAACTGTACTAAAAACTAAAAGGCAAGTATAAATCATTTGATTCTATTTCAAACGAGACACCAAAAGTACGCAGATGTTTACTTGTTATTCAGTAATACCCATTTCTGCTAATATATAAAACTGTTTTATAGCCGTTTCCGCAATCTTTGATGCAAAAATCTGGCAAGTTGAAACAGCATACTAAGTAATAAACATCGGGAAAGAATGTGTCTGTTACCCATTCAGGAATGTGTTCGCATAAAATTTATTACGAACTCTGTTTGTTTTCCAACCGTTTGACGTGCGGAATAGAAATAGATACTTTATTGCCAGCTCAGTGCTGCCATCTATTTAAGTGTGTACTTGATAGCTCATTATTTATAATCTGTGAAATCGTTGATACTTTTTTGGGTAGGTGAGCCAAACTTATTACGGAATGTCAACAAATTTTGAAATAGTTGAAGCAATACTGTTGGGGCAGTACCTAGATAGATTTATAATAAAACTGCAGTTAAAACACGATATAAAAAAATAGTTTGTATTTATAATTTAATTCAGATCATTTTCATTGCCCAAAGTAATAAACATGCAAACGGACCACTTGATGGTAACTGATTATCACCGTTTGTAGACAAAATGCAGTTCCAGATCTCGTGCGTAGCGAAACGATTACTGACAAGAATCTTTTTATTAAATCTAACCTTCATGTAATGTTATCCACTAATATCTCATACATTTTAAAGCCGCAACACATTTTATGTTTCATCAGCTTCTATTTAAAAAATTAATACTAAGTTGCACGTGAAGACGGCAATATTGAAAAACTTAGTATATTATATTTAAAAAAAATATGTTGTTTTACAGTTTTAATTTTTTTAACAGCTAATAATGCTAAATTTACGAAACCAGTTTATGAATCAACTTTTGAGGTTATATTCAATTATAAAGGTTGGTCACTGGTATTTGCCTTAAAATAATACGACTAGTAATAGTCACTAATACGACTTTAATCGAAAACACTGTTTCGCTTTAAGCCATTAGTATCAAGAACCCTATAGCTTTTTTCGTGATACCTTCGCAATAACAGGGATAAATTGCTAAGACACCGAGTTTGATATAATTTAAGAATATTATAATATTTAAACACAAGCTACTGAAAATAAAATCTTTACTATTTCCTAAGTTAATCAAAAATATTAAAATAAAAATCCAAAAATCGTTACTTTTTAATTATGTAGAAGTTGAAAATTAAGACGTTCTGACATATCGATAAATGAATATAATGTCGTTTTAACAAGAGTCGCCTAATGTTACACGAGTCGAGCGACGCGCAAAAAACAGCAAAAAATTTGACCCAACTTTGACGCATAGAGTAAACTGTGTATCATCCAAAAAACAACATCCGGAAGCAGGCACAGAGTAATATCAAGTATCAATGCATGTAAATTTTAAACCATATAATTTTAATTCTTGAAAATTTTTTTTTTTAAATTTATTTCTTGTCTATGTACTATATAGGCGGTCTTAATGCCTAATGTGATTTTTACCAGTGAACTCTTGATGATGGATAGAAAAAAAAAATATTGTTACTATTGAATAAACACAAGTGATTATGAGACGAGGCAGGTAAGTAAGCCAAAGACAACAGCTAAACTAGCTTACGTATAATATTCTACAATAATTTGATACTGGCAACAATCGTCTATAAGACCATTGAATGACTTGCTTACCCGTTGCCTGTATAAAAGACACAACATTTATGATTTGTAATACAAATCAATTAATGATTTCCAATTCAAATAAAGATCTTAAGAGATGAAACATTACTCATGATGATGATCATCAGCATTATCAAGTGAGGTATTTCATACAGTATACGATTTTCCTATAAAGTATATGAATCATTCGAAAATGGCAAAATTGACATGTAGGTACGTCTGTCCAGTAATTACTCTATAGGTGATTATGATAACGCAATGCAAGCTAAATAGTTACCACTGACAGGACTAACGGTGCAAAAACCATGATTTGATGAATGTATCCAAACGAGTTACTTTACATGGCGAGATCTAAACTATGTATATGATTAACATCTTTGAGTAACATCGACAATAAAATTGATGTCTGAGTTATGTGTGTCATATTGTTTTGCGAGCAAAAAATATTGAATTGATAGGCTTTTTAGTCCATTAATAGATGTCTTGGCTGTGTACAAGATTCCATCTGAACGTCTCGGTGTGCGAGAATAAAAAAATAGATTGCAAAATATTTAATAAAGGAATGTTAATGCACCGAAATAAAACGGTAATTCTATGTAAAAAAAAATGTATGTATACGTTGAGTTTAAAGTACAAGATCCACTGAGTGGAGAAACAGTTCATGCTGCGTAGCGGCCCTTTAAAACGTTCCGATAGCTAAATTTGTGTCATAATTTTTGTATACATAAGCGCTTTTGACGCATTTGGATACGTTTTTTACACAAAAAAAAATATTTAGTGATTTTTGTATATTCATCCCTTCATCATCAACCCTTCCCTGTTTCACAGTTTCATTAGCGTTTTCTGTCAGGTTGAGAACGGCTAAGCCGCAGTCTGCAATGCTGGTTAAGTATGGGTTGGAAGATTACAGGAGCTTAATGAATACTACGGATTAACGTGTTGCTCACGATGATTGTCTCCACCGTTATAGCAAGTGACATTTAATCATAAAACCAAAAAAATATTGTTAAGAATGAACGTCACCGCCTACAATTTAAGCTTAGGATGTTCAGTGAAAATATATCATATTAATAGACTCTAACATTTCAACTTAATTTCTGCTGAAATTTATACATAAGGTATCAACTGTTTCCCATGTAAATAGTAAACGGAGGGATTAATAGTAACTTCAGAAATATTATAACTCGATTGCGTCATAGAATCCGGTACGTGGAATCTACCACCCACTCTCTAGATCTTCGAACGGAAAAACTTTTTCACACTACACCGATCAATTCAGATGACAGTTTGTAACACATTCCTACGTACAAAATACAATATAATTCACAATGTCATATTAATACAGTGCTAAAACTTCCCCTGCTTACTTAAACGTAAAGGAAAATATTATACCAAGAATTTGTTGCCGGTTGCTATTAATAGTTTTAAGAGAAAAAAACACACCGGAATTGACGCACACACGGAGCAAATTATGCCTGAATTGTCATAATGATTTATGGAGTACCATGACGGTTCCGAAGTTCGAGGAAGCCCAACTATTAGCAGCACTTTGTGGTGTATTAATCACTACTGGTGTATATTAATGGGGCGCCTGACCACCAAGTAGGTAATGTTACCAAAGTTCTCTGCTCAAATTTTGTGCCAAAATATTACCTACCAAGGTTTCCGCTCAAATTTTGTAGCAGCTTACGCATATTTTACGCGTATGGAGTAGCTTTACGTAGCAATGGAGCTAATAATTATTATACTAATGCGAAGAACCCAAAGAAAATTACAAGTTTACTTCAAAACACTCCACGTACATACTCACATTTTTCCACTGCACGCTACACGCAAATAACTTTCCGCGTTGCCCGGCGATTTTCTGCACAAACCTTCCACAACTCGGTACCGTTTCTTAGTAATCAGACAAAGTACCTTATTTATTAACTCCAATTATATTCGCCATCCAGATCCATAAATTAATACATCATTGTAGCTGTCTGTTTGTGTTTATGCTGTACAGTAAAAGATTTTGACCGATATTACGATATCATCCATCGTTTCAAATAGTTAAATTGCTGGCAAATATATACCTACCTACTTATTCGATGTCTTACCCTTACATTAAAAAACAGGAAGTAAGTATTAAATTATTTTTTAAAAATGTCTGTTCGCTTACTTGTTTAGCTCCGAATAGAATTCGGCAGGTGTAATATGTACATATGTATTCGACCTTGACATCTCAGACCTTAATAAACCAACAGAATTGAGTCCCTCCTCCGGGAAATAATATAAAGATTTTGCAAAAATAAAAAATAAAAACTAGTAAACGAACAAAACGCTTTAATATCTAATACTAGTTAGAGGATTCAGAAATGCTACTAGCGACATCTGTTGGCTTAGTTACTAAAATTGACGCGTTTGAAAAGTGACTGTTTCTTTAAACACTTACAATTAGACAATACGGTCAAAACAACATACATTTAAGATACATAGAACAATCAAGCGATCTTTGAATCGATACTTTTATTATAAAAAAATAGTATATTCCATAATCTCTTTTATTATTATAGTAGATAAAATTTAAACATTCTCAATAATTTAATAACACCAAATAAATTCATACTCATTTCATCACTAATACCTAATACTAACATGACAGTAAATATTTCATTCGAACTCTAAATAGTGTCTGGTTACATTTGTTCCTAAATTTTAATTTTGTCTAATACAAAACAATTTGGCTTATAAAAATATTACTTATAAACAAATCGGTCTAAATTTCCTAATAAATCCTAATAATAAGTTTTAAAAGATGACTTAGAAAGAACCGGTAAGAATCTGTATACATCGACTTTAATGGATCAATCTAATCGATATTATAATAGTTAATGAGACATGTTGACCTTCATTTCCTCGCGGCCTTTTTCCATTGCGTTGACTGCAGTAAATAAAATAATGACATTCTGCATACAATATACTATAAGAATGTTCTGGTATCCTTAACCACGTAAACAAAATAATAAAGGACGAATATAATATTCGATATATCAATATTTTTACAGACTGCCTCGTTGGTCGAACGGTTGCTAGCGCGACTGCCGATCGGGAGGTCCTGGGTTCAAATCCCGGGTCGGGTGCTATTGAAGTTTTCTAATTTAGAACTTCTAGTCGTGACTCGGAGTCTGGATCAGTGCCCAGTGTATGACAATAGGCTCACCACCTATTCCATGGGACTTAAACGTAACTGGTGAAACGTGGGGGTGTAGTACACCCCTCTGCCCTACCTCTTCGGGGATTACAGGCGTGATGTTACGTTTTTATTCGTTTTGTCTGCGTTCCATATACCTGCGATGTTTCTGATACTCTCTTCGATATTTCGATGGTATTCGAAAGTATGGCTGCAAGCCGTTGTATAGGAGTTACCTTAATGATAATGAAATAATAGAGATGTGTTGATTTAATTTTCGATCTCGCCTAATACTATTAATTGTCTTATTTTAATTTGTCATTGGAACGCGTTAAAATTAAAATATACACGAATGTTATTTTTTAATAATTTCTCACCAGTCAGAGACGACCCGTGTTCAATAGCGAAGAACAATGATTATTGATATTTGTATCATATTTAAGATGTTTTGGTTTTGTGATGTCTTATAAACAATAGGCAATAGGCTCACCACCTATTGCATGGGCCTTAAACGTAACAGGTGAAACCTGGGGGTGTACTACTCCCGTCTGCCTACCCCTTCGAGGATTACAGGCGTGATGTTACGTTGTAAACAATACGTATATTTCGATTGTTTTGTAGACTGGAGTCTCTATCGATGTCGTTGCAGTATTTGATTCTAGTCAGATTTTCTTTATATTATTTTCGTAAGGTATTGTTTAAGCAGATTTTGGTGGTATGTTCTGCGTTTCTCTATACGTATGGTGTAAGTAAAAAACCGCCCCAATCTAGTCGTATATTGTTATTGTATCATCACGCCAGGTCTTTTAGGGACCTTGCGAAGAGATACATCAGTTGTAGTTGGGTATATCCTTCTTTCATAATGAAACCGAGTAATTAATAGGAGTTATGATATGAAATATGAGACAAATAACAAAGCTGGTGAGAAATTGCAATACTGTACTCTTCTGTCTATGTGTTCGGTGAAATACAGGCGTGATGTTATGCTGTTAAATTATCGAGTAATCTTATTTAATGTTTGGAAAAGTCTGTACAATGTATCGTCATTACATTTCTTCTTTTCTAAATATGTTTGTACTGTATTATAATATATTAATAGCTATTTCATTGCCCGTGACTTCATTTGCGCCGATGTTTAAGTCCTTATTTCATTTTTACTCACGATGGTTCATGGCGTCCAGTGGTAACCAAAATATTATAGACTCATAGGTGTATAGTTTGCAATAATATTAGTCCTTTTCATTTAGAGAAGAGACCTGTGTAGAAGAGGGAAGCAATAAGAGGGTTGATGATGATTGTAATGTTCATAAAGCCCACGCCGCTATTTCTAGTCTTTTTAGATGGACACAAAATGACTAACTCTAAAATCTTTGCGATTTACTCACGTTGGTGATTTGTAACCAGTAACTAGTTTATCTCAGAAGTGTGTGTCGTGCCTAAAGCGTCTTAGGCCGGGTACACATTTGTATAATTTCAAATTTTAAACATAACTAAATTAATTATTTAAGTTTTTAGCCCGTACAAGTTCAATGCAGGTAATTTTGTGCACGATATTTGTATTCGTTTATTATGGAATTTTAATAGTATTGTTCGTGATGTCTTCTCTGCTTACCCCAAAGCTAAATTGGAAGAGAATGCTATTAAGTCCATCTTTTATACCATTACATGTGTTATGGTGTAGTAAAGAGTAAATGAATAAATAAATCTATTAACATGTTCACGACATAATTTTTTTATATAGTTCATTGCTGTAACAGTCGTTTTACAACAATACATTGTACAAGTGTGGACCCAGTTTAAGGTACACTTCTGAGTAACGGCACCCGTGGGCCATCGTACACATAAGTATCCTTAGTAATTAAGTGCAGTTTTGTTTCCGTATTCGGAAGTTATATGTATGTACATGTATGTTTATGTACATATAAAAAATACGTTGTGCCACATGTGCGTGTGTGAAACGAGTTCGAATCGAGCTTGTATTGTATTGTTTTATGTTTCATTGTATTGTTTTATGTTGTAATGCATGAATATATGTACGTAGTTTGCAATAGGTTTGTATTGTTACTGTTGTTCTTGCGACGGAGCCCAGCTGTGTTATGGTGTTTACATATATTCCGGATAGAGTTTTGGGGGTGACTGCACCATAAACGATTAGGGATTTCATAAATAATTATGTATGTATATACCTACACGTGGGAAAAGTAACGTATTCGTAGAATACTTATCCACGAACACAAAATTTGAATGACTGTTGTTATATAACAAAATTAAATTTCTGCACGTGACAGTTATACTTTAAATACGTATTAAATATTGAATTTGTGTTCTTGACAGTACCTACTTATTTTTAGATTCTTCAATAATATTAAATTGTTCCTCGTCACAGTACCTTAAAATCCAGTAAATAATACATTTGTGCACGTCACAGTACTTTAAATACCTAAGACTAAAACGTTAACCCTTTAGTGTAAATTTTATTATTCGACCAATATAATTGCATTGTCACTTGTCTGTATATATTAATTGTGGTATTTACGGATAAATGTAGTAAATCCAACGTCAACGACGTTGTTAACGACTGTACTGTGCGTTCGAATATGTCAGTAGTGTTACACAAATATTGCAGTTGTATGTAGGTACACTTACACAAAAAAGCACTATCCGACTTATGTACGTAATTAATTTTATTTTCGTTTCTACATAGTTATAGTAGTAAGAGTTAGAACCGTTTTCGAGCGAGATTGTCCCGTACTGACTTGATGGTGAAGTATGAAAATATATTTATTCAATTGCTTGCAAAATAACTATTTATCTGAATAATCATTGCTCCTGCCAAATGCATTTTAAATACAACAATTATATTTGAAGGGGTTAGAATTAACCCCATTGTCTGGAATGGCATTCTACAGACGCTAGTTATATTTGAAATGTATGAGAATACTTTAGTGCACCTGCATTCGTTAAACAATATATTAATAAGAAATATGCATATATTTTTTTCTGGCTTCAATATTCTACCTCGATGTGAATCACCGAGGAAACTAACACTGGTAATCGTGTACAAAATAATGGAAGGAATATAATAAAAGCCATGTAATTTTAAGAGTTGTATATGTGCGTATGAAGATGTTTCTATTGTTTCATAATATCATAGTTTATATTAAATTATTATGTAACCATTAGTTTTTAATGGTCCGTTTAATGTTACGTGTGCCTTTGATAGAGAATACATAATTTATTGTTAACTGTTGTCGGCTGTTGATGTATTTATTATTATTAATAATGATAAAATTGTATTGTTTACGTACTTTTATTAGGTTTTATATTGACGAATTGTACGGAGAGGCGTGAATACGTAGAAATGGTTCAAATCGAAAATTTTTATCGGAACAAATTTACTCAACCTTTATTTAGGTCAAATTTCGATTTTATAAATATATTTTTTTATAAACGTAATTTTCATTTAACATTTATCGGTTGTTTTCTATTGTTGCCGTCATTTTCGTGATTCGGTATAGGTACGAACTAAGGATTTAGTTTTTTACGACATTCCGCGTAATGAAGACGATAACTATAGATTATAAAAATGTACACTATGTATATGTACGCGTTTTGTTGTTGCCGTGACAATATTATTGAAAGTTTTGTATGTTTGTGTAATAAATTGGTGCAGCAAGTGTATTTGTTACAGTAGGACTCGGCTCAATGAATTCGTTGTGATGATACTCTGCGATTGGTTTGTTTGTATCAATTGTATGTTGTTACTTTATTTTAACTATGTACACTCAGTGTTTTACATAGTTATGAAATTTTGTGGGAGTGACTTTAGTGTATAAAAAATTATCATTATTTAAAGAATATAGATAATTTTTTAAACACTAACACCATTTGAACGTCTTTGGATTTGACTTTTCAACGATCTCAATTTTACCTTTTATCCCTTTAAACGATATTATATTTAAATCGAAATGTTAAAAAGTGATTATTAAAAAAAATGGTTTTAAAAATTCACGTTTTTTCTACATTGGTTATTTGTTTCGTACGCCAGTCTTTATTGCTCGATTAAATTAGATAATTGTAAAGACTGAATTAAATGCAAATTGACTAAAATTCAATTATGTTGTCATTTACATTGTAATATAGTTAGGTTAATTAATGTTTTATTACGTAGGTAAATAGGGTCGTATGTCGGTGTTTAGATATTAGCGTTCAAGTACCGGTCGGACGGGGCACTCATTTTTGTAAATTTTTAATAGAATTACAAAAAATGGAATGCTTACTTGCATATATTTGTTTTTCGATATATTTGTGGTTTTTAAACCGTTTAAAGTATAATGAAGAGCAGAAATAGCTCAAGTTATTGTTTGTTGACAATTTTTTAGTCATATTTATTGTGGAATGATCGAAAGTGAGTGTCCTCACGGCCGTGATTTAGTCAGACACGTGATTAGTGCAAAAGCGTATTGTAGAACACGATACAACACTATGGGGCCCCTGTGATTGATTTTGTTATAACGTAGCCGTAATCTGTTGGTCATTAAATAAAATTTTCTTATAAAATGTTGTTTTATTAATTGTTAGAACCCGCGTAGAATTTATTCCACGAACGTCTCAAGTATTATTAGGTTTCATTTAACGTCTTGTCATATCTTCGTCCTATTATTTTTAATCTCGAGTTTTATCTGAAACGGGAATATGGGGCATGTATGGGCGAAATCCAAGAGTTAGTGCGGCCGTTATGAGTATAGTTGCCTATACATCTATTATATCTGTGGTATCGGTGTCTTTTGACGCGTAGTTAGTAAGAAAGGTATTATAGTCAATTGGAGTCTTTAGTTCCTTAGAATTAATGAAGAAATCTGTAAGCGGCAATGGCAAATGTAGGATTTACGTCATGTATAAGCGCGATGCCTTTACAGAATATATGGTATATCTCCGTCCCAAGAATACTGCACCTCAAGAATTTATTCGTTCGCGTAAGGAAATGTCATTAGGAGCCTAGACACGGATGTAGCGATAAATAAAACAGAATGTAAATTAATTGGACTAATGCCAGTCTTTTTATTATTGTGATCCTCATATTCACATGACAATTTTATCTGTCAATACCTACAACTAGTTTCACACTAAAAACTCAACGCAACGGCTTTCATAAAGCGGTCAAAGTGTGCACTTGATATATTTACATGGGCAGTTTCGATTCAGACTTATTATAGACATTATAATTAACATTCAAAACAACCAGTCTGCCAAACCGCACTTGGCCAGCGTGGCAGACTATGGCCTTAACCCTCTTATCATTGGAGGGGACCCATATTCCAATAGTGGAAAGATATAAAGGTCGAAAATGATAATAATAACTATTTAATTTAAAACACATTGAAGCTAGCTAGTTCCCGTTGCTGACCTTGTCCCAGCGCCAGATGGTGCCGTCGTCGCAGCACGCCAGCAGCACCTTGCCGTTGCGCGACAGTGTCACCTGAGAACGAAACAAACTTAAATCGACATTCACTGCATGCACGGAATATAATTGCACACTATATATCGGCGTTAATTTGTGTTACGATGAAGTACTAATGTTTTATAATATTTTTGTACAGTACACGGTAGATAGTAATTTATGTTAAAAATTAAAAGAAAATCATAGTCTCAGATTATATTGCTATGTTAATACCTATCAAATATCGGAGGCCGCAAGGCGATTTAAAAGGACAAATGTATGCCTCGTGTATTACCAATCGATTCATAACCTTGTTCTATCTGAAATACCTGTACTAATTTGCCTACCCCTTCGCAGGAATACAAGCGTGACACCGCGCCACAAAAACTTCGCTCAAGCCATTCGTTGTGCATTTGTTAGCTGTATATTTTAAACGGGCGGCGTACACGTGAAGGGTATGAACGAATTGGCGCGTGTGTCTGAATGTAAGCAGTAATGGTACGAGCAGCG
>DWME01002995.1:0-19396 GCA_018244795.1 Parelbella ahira ahira | reverse complement strand
AATTTCTAGTATTGACTCGGAGTCCGCAATTATACCCGGTGAATAGCAATAGTCAACCACCTATTCAATTCCTCTGCCTATCCCTTCGGGGATTACAGGCGTTATGATACATCAAATTACGATATTTCATGAACGAATAAATAGAGTTTTCCGAGAATTTGGGGGAGTAAGCAATAGCTTACCAATTTTCAAAAAAATTGTTGATTCTCCAAGTGGGCAGTTAAAAAAAACTTGCAACAGACAAGTAATGCAGGAATCATTCGAAACCATAACTACCAACATTCTAGTACTGAAGTACTATTTTCGGATCACAATAAAATTACTTTGAATAAAGCCTTTACTTACCTCGAAGGTAATTTCATGGTGAATAGAGCGTCACTGTCTGAGAGTGACCGCTTCCACGCGTCACAAGTTTACAAGTAACAAAATGGCGTAATTTTTCAGGCCGATTCAAATTGAGTCCGGCTTAAACCGTCGTCCGGGTTTAAAGGACTTCCCCTAACAAAACAAATGACTGATACCATTGTCTTCCAGTAAATCTCTGTCATTGAGTTAAGAGTAACATTACTTATTTTCTTTCGTAACTTATTTTCATATACCTAATTTGGTGACAAATTTTCAAATACTAAAAAATAATTGTAGATTTGAATACAACTTTAGTTAACGAAATACCTTTGCTGATTGACCAAATAAGTATTGCTTAATTTACTTAACAAGGAAACTATCGTATTAATATTTATTAGATTAATCGCAAAGGACCGAATGTATGTATATTTTGAGGGACCTACGTCCAGAAATACAATAATAAAGGTTGATGAGATAATGATGATGACAATAATGATAATCATGATTATAATAGGTATGAGGATGAATAATTAACAAAGGTAAATAAATATAATTTATAACTACACATATGTACGTGCCATGTATGTGCCTCTACATGAACACAAACAGCCCTACACATAGCTCTAAGACAGAACTGAACAACGTGCTTAAACTGTCAACGATCGGGCGGACGACGGTTTTGCAGCTGTTCGCTGGTCAATAGCCTTCAAATACCACGGGCGAGGACACAGCGCATAAGAAAAGCGATTTAAATACGTGTTATTTCTATGTAGTTTTCGAATTCCTTAATAGGACGCGGTAGTAGAATTAAAACATCAATATAAATATAATATATAATTATATTATCATTATCAGCATACTCCTGTCCACTGCTGGGTATAGGCCTCTCCAATAGCACGCCACTGAACTCGATCTTCAGGTTCTCTTATCCAACCATTATTCTTAGACAAATCATTATTTGTATTTGTTAATTTATTTGGATAGCATTAACGCAGGTTAAATCGCTTTAGGCATAAGGCGATTTATGGGTCATATTCTAATCGTAATAACCTTAGGTCCAAAAAGATGTGCGCAAGAAATGGTTTCTGAAGTAAGAAAATAGTCTCCCATTTATCAATATCCAGGCCAGTGGTTACAACGTAATATTAATATATAGGTTCAATTGACGGGATAAATACAATACAGTACCTACAGTGAAATGTAGGGAAAAATACATTACAATTATTGTTTAGTGCAAGAAATCTACATATACGTATTGGTATAGACGAAAATATACACAACAGGTTATCTTAAATATCGATCTCTATGAAAATAGGTATATATAACATGCTATCTTAACTATCGATCTCTACCAGGCAACCTTTTGGTCTGAGTCAAGAATAGAAATAAGTGATACGGGGCAAAGGCTTACGAATATAAAAATTAGTGTTAATAAAAAGTAGCCAAAATTCACTTTAATAATAACAATAGCAATAGTGTTAATAATATCCGCGTAAAGTATTAAATAATAATGATAATTTCGAATTGAAATTTCATCATCATTATCCTTATCATTAGCCTATCTTAGTTCTCTGATGGACACAGGCCTTACTCAGTGAGCACTATAAAGTGCCCACGACCCTCGTAAAATTTAATTTAAATTTCATATAATATTATTTTGTTATTTGCATTAGCACCGTGCACATGGGCTTAGACTTGGAATGCACCTGATATTCTCTCGACCATTACTGAGTTCAGTACAATAAATTCTTTGAATCTATTCACTATAGATACGGCTTTAGTATGGTCCTATTATAGTGAGAATTATAATATGCTCCTTCATTGTACCAAAATAAATTGAGGAAACGCAAACAATGAAAAACTGGGTATAGAATAGCAGTAGATTGATGTATGTGTTGAAGATCTATTATGCTGCATAATATGATATAACGTACTAGAGTAATATAATATAAGTATTAGGTGAAAAAGGAACTGAGTATATTATTATAAGTATAATTTTTCATAAAATCTAGAAGAGGAAACTTTAATAACGTGGGTAAATATTACGTACAGAGTGTTACGTTTGGGGATTATTTTGAACTCTACTTTGTCTGAAGGAGAGCGATAAGCGATAAATAATATCCATCATCGTCAAGTCGTTTGTCGTTCCACTATTTGGCGCGAGTCACTTTTCGGATGGAGACGAATTAAGGTCATAGTCTACTATGATATCCAAGTACGCACTTGACAAATGTCACACACTCTTTCTCTATAATTTACAGTGTGCACTTTCAGATCAGACAGAAACGATCACTGCTATATCCGTAAACCTTTAAAATATGAATTTCATGTAAACAAACGATATACGAATATATGGGTAGATTTAAAAAAAATTGATTGAGGAAAAGCTTACTTTTAAAAACTATCAACAATAAAGGTAACATGGTTGTAGGTTGACACGCTTTTGTATATTGGCAACTGTAAAAACAATCATTAGACGTAACTTGTCGATTAAGTCTTGTCTCTATTCAATCGTTTGTATCTATAAATGTCAATTCGCTTTTAAACAGGTATAGGTAGTAATAAAAACGTATAAAAGCTGTTATCTTTTTATTTACCCCTAATAATCGCGTATATTAAATGGTTAAAGCATAAAGCTGAACGCACTGGCACCGTATAAATTCTCATAAAGTTTAAACGAGAAACGTAGGTTATATTATTTGCTTTGGGCTTAATCTTAGCCGTTTATGCCTTTTATGGTACATATGTTCACCTCATTAGCACATAAGTAACACGTATTGTTATATAAAATTAAAAAATAACGTAATGTATCGAACACTATCAGTGTTGTAACTGTCGTATTACAAATTATGAGTTAGATAAATTTATAAATTATCAGTCACGTTAAATTATAAGTTAGATAATGCGAGGTGGCGTTCCGTTCTGTTCTGTTCTGTTCCGAACCTTTTATCATGCCACTGTCTCCTACGTGTCTCCTCTCATATATTTTTACAAACATGTGGAACTTTAAACTTTGAACAATGGTGTCTGATGATTAATATTATCTAATAACTTGGACAGACCACGTTGACAGCTTTTAAAGCTTAATACTAAATATCCATAGAACATCTGGCCAAAAACGTTTACCCAAAAATACTGGAAAAACAAGGCGATGAGTGCCTCGAATTTCATATGATTCTATCAAGAATACAAATGACAGAATAAACACAGTTCCAGTCACATTACGATATCATGATTACAATTATTCTGGTCACCAACTCGTGAATCGCTGTTTATAAGGCAAGTCCAAAACGTTTTGAGATTATTTTAATTTTATGAAAGTGTCTCTGTTATAGTTCGGTCTTAATTAAAACTGGCTAGCTATCCTTCTGGCTCGTTTTATAAAACTACATCAGGATCCATGTTATACATATTTGTGTATGTGGATTTGCAGCAACGATCCTTATAAAATAGTTCCCAGTAATATATTTCCTTGTAACTGTGATATATATAACCAAATGACGGCGCTTGTTCAGGTCTATTGACTAACGAAAAAAATATATACAATACTAAAAGAAAACAACGCAAAAGGATAATGACAAAAGTGTATTCTCTGAAAGCAATGGGAAGGCAAACTACCTCGTTATTTCAGTTTCTGGAATTTTCCCGGAGGCATTTATTTCCATACAATTACACCCTTCAGTCATTTGAGAATAATTCATGGTTAATTTGATAATGAAGGTCGAACCTTTTTCTACAACTATTTATATACTTACCTACCTACGTTTAGTAGGTTGGCGAAACATCTCTTGTCATGTTAGCGTATTTTTCCTGTTGACAATTGGATAGCTTCGTGATATAGAACTGTTAATTTAATTAACCGGAAACGAAATTTCTACATGGCTTACGTATTGAATTTGTAATTTTCGTATTGGTAGAATAGATAGGCACAATACATGATAGGTATGAAGAAAAGTGTTTACAAAAAACTCGTGTTTAATGATGTAGTGTAAGCATGTTACGTTGAAACTGACATTGTGTAACAAAGGCCGACTGAGTCAGGAATGGCGTAACACAATTTAGCCGAACTCCCTACACAACGAACCGTGGTCGGCGTTTAGTTTGGAAATAAAAAGCTCGAATGCCGGACGGATTGCATACAGTCAGAGTCTTTTGGGATTTCACCCCGTTACGTTCTCAGATGGCCGCCCGTTACACCGCAGTGAATTGTTTTTCCAAATGCCAGTGTCATCTCATCAAAAGTAGATTATATCGTAGCTTAAACATCCATGACACATAGACGTTCTATCTTTTTCGTATCATCATCATCATCATGATCAACCCGTTATCGTTCACTGCTAGGCAGAGCTCTCCAACAGCTAGTCACTAAGCTCGATCTTCAGTTCTTCGCATTCAACCACCGCCAGCAGCTTTGCGTAATTCGTCACTCCAACTAACTGAATGGCGTCCTTTCGTATACGATGTGCTAACTGAATGGTTACTAAACCAATTAGCTATATTTCTGCGCCAATTGTATTACTGCAAAAACTATTACGCTACAGTGTAACAGAATAACAATATTATTCGCATGCAAATGTGGGAGTCATATTGAAATTCTAGGGATTCCAAAGATGGAAGTAATTCTTTTTCGTGAGCAACTTCTTTTGTTGTGTTGTTGATTCAATGTACTAGTGAAGTAAATATGGGAAAGCCATGGTGAAATTGAGACTGGAAATGTTGGAGAATACTCTATGGGGATAAACGATCAGTGTAGATACATAGTGTAAGAAATCTGTATGTTGACGCTGTTTTTTATAATAAAATTTAACTGATAGACATAGTAACGTTTTTTCTGGAAAAAAATACCATTATCATATTCTATGGTGGGGCGTAAATGATGTCATAATATTTTCGTCTAGAAATATACGTGGGTAAATACGGCTGTACTTTTATTTAAATTTTAAATGTTACATGAAATGTATTATTATATTATAAATTGTGGATCTAAAACATAAAAACAACCCAAAATATTCGTCAACAATTCTGTTATAAGGGTTGTAAAATTGACTGTTTCGAGTAACTGACTTCATCATCATCATTAATCTGTCACTTCCACTGCTGCATGTAGGCCTCTTCAATAGCCCGCCACTGAGTGTATATAATCATGGACCCACAAAAGTTTCCCATCGTTTATGGCCTATGATTAATTCCGTGGATATTTTTCTTCATGTACGCGTCGCTTTACTGAAAGTCTACAATTAAAATATACTGAGAAATAGTCAAAAAAACTGATGAACTGAATTTATTATACTTCATGTGTAATTCAAATATTATAGATAATAAAATTTGTGATCCATCTCAAGTATAAAACTTTTTCACTAGTCATTTCAATCGAAAATCAATCAAAACTATTATAATATTGACTTACAGAAACTTTATAGGGCTCCGAATTTGATTAAAGTTGACGACTTACAAATTATCTGGCAGCTGAAGAAATCCATTTGCGACTGATTCAATTCGCTTTAAATAATTCTGTCTGATATTGATTTTGTGAAACATAAAGCCAGTAAAAGTATTTGTTAAAGTCTATTACTTTAATAGCTGAACCATTGCATCCGGTAAGCTACGTCCCTTGTAACATTGTTCAACGAGAAGAATTGTTGTACATTTAATATATTTACCAAAAAATCGGTTCCAAAAAAATATCAAGCAAGTTTAACCTACAAGTTTGTAAGTCAGCATTAATTGTAACATTAAACTTCACAGTCCAATTACTTTTTATAATCAGTGTAAGACAAACATAACCACAAACTGCATGGTTTATCGGTTGACATGACATTTAGTTTTTGATATAACAGTGCTACGAAACCATAAGGGCTTCATACTGGTGTTGTTTTGAAAGCATACAACAGCTCTATGTTCTACGACAACATAAGTTACGTAGCCCCTCGCTACGTTCTACGGCGTAGCAGTATTTTAACATATAACATTTGAAGCATAATAAACTCTAATAACACGCGTTATATTCAAAATACATTATTAATAACAAATTAAGTATTTAATAACGTTTAACTATTTAAACCTAACCATTACTATTAATACATCATAATATACACACGACCAAAAAAAACATGCGAAGGCTTAGATTATGAAAAAATCTAATTTAGTAACAATGAATTCATATTATTTCAGTAACTTGTGTCTGTATCTCATTATGTATTAATTACTTTTTGTTAATCGATTGTTACTGATAATAAGTTCGTTATTAGTTCAACAGATGGCGCTGTTACGGATAAAGTTCGAAGACAAACCGTTATCAAATTTGGCTTACACACACAGTTGTAAGTGGGTATTTAAGGCAGTTATCAGGAAACTAGCGGCGGCATTCAAACTGCGAGTTGGCGCTGTTACAAGCGAAGCGATTGTAATTTGGCTCTGAGTGCTAATAGGACAATTAGTGTGAAGTGATAGTTCTTAGAAATTTAGCGATAACTTAAGTCCATTACAGTCACAAAAGTTTGGCTTTGTTTTAGTTCACTACTTGGGATTTAATCGCTGAAGTTATGAACATTTTATAACTTTTCGTTCCTGAATATTATTTTGATGGCATAATTAAGTAACATTAAGATTCCTCGTCCCTTAGGTGTCATGAATAAGTTTAATAACATTACTCTAGAAAAATATTTTTGTAATTTAGATACTTCATGATCTTTGAATCATGCTTGGAGTTTATTCCTATCTCTCCTTGGCTGCGAAATCAACCTCGCGAACTGATATGATAGCTAGTTGTCCAAATAGTTTGGCATAGACGGTATGGTACAGATATGGACAAAAACCCCTCATAGGAGGCACATATTATGTAGGATTTTAGGGCGAGAATGGTGGTGATGATGATGGTGATAATCATAGGTCTCTATTTTAATGATTTTTTATTTATTTTGATGCCTCATTCTATGAAACCTAAGTAGGTAAGAACTAATAGTTTTAAAAACGCTTAAATTCAGCCATTAAAGATTGAACTACGCCGTATAACAGAGAATATGTTTGTTCTGATAGAATTCCAGATGGTGGCTTATGGCGCAGCCAAGAACTGATTCGGCGAAACCTGATTCTGTCAATAGTACAAGATATAAAAGGAAAACAAAAAATGGCATGATAATAATAAATAAATATTGATCCACCAAAATTGTTTCTGTGACTGCCCTAACGCTTATAAAGCCAACAAAATCGTTGCGAAAATTTGTTTCTTAAATCTTTAACTCTTCATATAAATTTTCACTTCGCGAACATAACACTCCACGAATTTACATTCGCCCAAAATTCATTAGTTCCATTAGACTTGTAAGTTTGTTGTCAAATTCAGGAAGAATATAAGTCATATCTGGAGGTGATTACAAGGTCACAAAAGACATACTAGTTAAAAATGTTTACACACACACTGCTCAATGACTTTATCATTGCACATATTATGCAAGACATTTTGTACCACCAGGAGAAATACATGTAGAATCGTTAAAAAAGACATGTTTATTCGTTACACTTGTGCAAAATAACACGTTTAATGTGGATAAACAAACCCATATTTCTGAGCAAAAAACGACTTCAAAATAAGGGACACATAATTGCGCCGTCCAGTATGTCGAGTTATTTGCTACCACGCAAACAATATTGCGGGCGATTGCATCGACTAATGGTGTTAAAAAAACAATAGAGATCGTATCGAGCATGTACCTAAACGTGAAAAACCTGTAATAGACGCTTTCTTTACTTAGATCTTTGATAAGAATTTGTCGGATAATTCGATAGCGGGTTTAATTTTAACGGATCTTGGGGTTTGTGGATCAATTGAGAAAACCGAAGTTTAATCAAAAGAATCAAATTGTTTGATTTTATGTAATCTATTTCATTACCATAAGGTTTATTTATTGAGTATTTGTTTCTGTTTGTTTTCGATTAATTATTGCTCTGATTATAGTAGATTAGTTCACTCCAATTTCTACCATGTTCCCATAATGTTGAATATATTTAAGCACATAAGTTCACCTCGATTTTGCTTTAAGAATGGAAACGGAACGTTTTATTATAATTTTAATCTACCGCCTCGTTTCAAACGGCTCCTTAGGGACCCGTTTAGGACTTATTGATCCCACGGTTCATATGCATAACGATACAAGAACTGAATTCTTATGAAATCCTAAATGTGGGACAATTGGTAGCTTCTAGGGTATCATCGCTTATTATCATAGATTTAAATTCAACTTGTTTATTTGTTAATCGTAACAATATACTAATGTAACATAAAATAGATACTAATATCGGAACTGTATATTCCCGAAGAGGTAGACAGAGAAGAAATACGCTAACACAATTGACCAGTTACGTTATGTCTCATCAGAGAATACGTGGTGACTCCGAGCTACTACTAGGAAATACAAGATACAAAAACCTAATAGTACCTGACTTGGGGATTGAACCCAGAATCTCTCGATCAACAGCCGTGCTAGCTAGCACACTAACGAGATAGTCTGAAAGGATATAATAAGATCTTATAATGAAAGGATGAAATATAGTATAGGACCCGGCGTATAGGACCTGGCGTGAAGATACATATGTATGAATGTATGTATGTATATTATATATTTCATTAAAATGACGCGTGACTTTTATAGAGACATGGTTGGCGACAGTAAAAGTGAAAGTTTTCAAATAAAACCACTAGAGGCCGAATGACCCGGTCCATGCATAATAAATCAAAGTATTAGCATATTGAACAAACTTTTCAAACTGAGAATTAGCAAAAGGTTACTGGTGACTGTTACAAGATGATGCCACGTGTGTACGTTCTGGATGGTGCTTCTAAAGATTCATTATTATCATAATAACAAGGAAAAGAAACTGTCTTTAACTTATATGTTTTCAAATTAAATGAATTAAGCTCGATTTTTGAATTTTGATAAAGAACATAATATTTCTAAATATTTTTATTAACAAAAAGTATTTTTATTTTTTAGCAGAATTGCTTTTCAAATTTTGAATATACTATAAATAAAATTATACTTTAGACAGTAAATTAAATTTTCTTGTCAGAAAAAGCAACGTAACAATGAATTCGACAAAAAATTTATAATTATGCATGAAAAGTCGCCTTTCCTTTACCCATTATTTATTTTCCTCGTTTTCCTTAACGGTGTGACTGTTAAAGTGTTAACGCTTTCCTTAACGGTAAGTTATGTTAGGAATATTTGAAATTACATACTTTTATCGCATAGTTTGTAGAACGTGTCGTATTTTCGAATCATAAATAAACTAGTACTAATTGTAATACATAAATCCAAAACGAATTTGTCGTCTCAAATTGTCCAAAACATAATATACATACATTAGATCATTTAAACGAGTTACATGTATGACGTAAGCAATCAGCGTAATTTGTTACACGAATGAAAACGAACGACGGACGAAAACACAAGTAATCAGTCCAACCAATTCAGTTCATATTATCAACCTATTAAACGCTTCATCGTCTAACAGTCTGATTCAGTGAGTATTAGCAGACTTCACAAGTTTGAAGTATGTTATGAGAAACTAGTGCTAATAGTTTGTACCACGATGTGCTTCTACAACACATTTGAGTACAATTTACATGAGCGATAATTCAATCTTATTAACGAATATAATGTAAAATCGGATGTTCCAGAATTCGATTCCCAGAACCGGTAGGCTGAAACTGCTCATATATGTCTATGTGCATCAATTTAACCATTGATATTGGCAAAGAGTCGCCAGTGACTGAGCGGCCCGATCCATGCATAGTAAAACAGTGTATTAGCATACCGAAAATACCTGCCTGTGGCGATAACTTGCTTTATAGTTTATAGTAATACTCGTTTTTCCCATTTTATATTTTTTAAACGTTGCTCCTTTTTGAATTCTTATAGTTTTCTTTTTTAAACGCTATTAACGCCTGTTAACTGTTTTATGATAAATTGTTTAGTAACTATTGCATTTCTTCATTATTGTCAATTTTTTTCAGATTCATGTAACTAAAAGTAATTACAAAGCGGCTGGTAGTGGTTGAATGCGAAGAGCTGAAGATCGAGCTCAGTGGCGCGCTATTGGAGAGGCTCATGTCCAGCAGCGGATAATGACGGGCTGATGATGATGATGGTGATGATGATGATAACGATGATGCCGAAGATGATGACGCTGACGACGATCATGATGAAAGTTATCGTAAAATTAAACACTATGTTACATCCATGTCGAAAAAAGCATATTCATCCTCGCCCCTAACTGTTTCTATCCGTCGGGAGAATATAGATACTGACAAGTTATTCCAGTCAACACCCATCTACAGAAAAAAATAACGTTTGGGTATGGTATTAGTAAATACAAGTTACGTATAACATATTCATTAATATATTTATTCTGTATTTACCGAAGGGGTCGGCGGGGAAGTGTAGTACCTACACTTCCACAATTCACCAGTTGCGTTTACGTCCCATGGAATAGGTGGTGAACCTATTGCCGTACACCGGGCACAGATCCAGACTTCGAGTTACTACTAGAAATACCAAATTAATAAAATCCAATAGTACCCGACCCGGGATTTAAACCCTGGACCTCCCGACCAACAATCGCGCTTGCAACAACTCGACCAACGAGGCAGACAATATTCATATTAATTAATATATTTATTAACCTGTTTATTAATATATAAATAGCTAACAAGCAAATATAAGGCCATAGATTATGTACAAACGCGCATGTAGGTTACATGCGCGTAGAAATACCAACAATTTAGCCGTTGAGGTGCTTTCGCAAAGAGTCGCGAGGGAACGTGTGGTCCCGGCTCATGCATAGTTAGACAATGTATTAGCTGCTGAAAATACTGTGCTATGATTATTATGGAACATTAGCCAATCTAACGCGGTTTCCACTGTTCAAGTACTGTCACATAGGAACATTCTAAATTGAAATAACCATTCTATTTTCACATGAAAACCCACATTTCATGTGTAAAACGAAAAAGAAAATTAAAATTTTATCACAATTGTTACTTCTATACTTTCGGCACATTTCTATGAAAATAGACAGAAGAGTGAATAGGCGACTGATTGACGCATATTTCAGCAGTGCTTCTGCGTTAGTAATAAAAGACCAAGGGTTTTAGGTTCATTTTTACATTCATATGTAAACGAAGATTTTGTTCGTTTGATATTTTTGCGTCGTATTAATACACCCATTTGTACATGTACTCAGATATCCGCGACAAAAAATATGAAATAAGTAAATTGAATCTGGAAATAAAACGTACATTGCAAATTTATTAATACCAATCATTAAGACTGTTTTCCATCAGCATCCGACTGCGTAAGTACACAGGTAGACGTAGGTAGGCCTCCCGTATTAAAGAGAGGTTTTGTCCTGAATCCCCACGCTGGGCATGCGGGTTATAGATCCCAGAGCAGAGCTTCTTGCAACGCCTACACTGATGCCCGTAGGTGACCAAAAAATCTAACCGTGCCCAGCTAGTGTGTGCTGTACTTCCATCAGCCGGTCGCCAGAACCTCGACTGTTATACAAGAGAGTGCACCATGGGCAAATAAATAAACTTGGTCTTCGAAGATGGAGCTTGGAACCCTTTACTCCCAGTTTTAATTATTGCAGTATATTATAATTGGGTTCCATAACTTTCAGACACAATTAACTCCTATGAATCGACATCGTTCGTTTTACAAATAAAAATCTCATTACCGTTATATAAATGAAATATTTCTCAGTAAATATTGCGAAATGAAAGTCAAAGCAAAAATTTAATTAATTCAGACAGTGTAGATAGACTATTTTAAAATAGAGAATCGTTTATTTCAAGAATTGAAGAGTTTTTACTGAAGAATTGAAGAAGCAATTTCCGTTATTCTGAACAGAAACGCGAAGTAAATCGAATGTCTGTCATGTTTTAATTCTTAATTCTACAAAATATATTACTAACTGGCTGTGTTGTTGGTTGAGTCGATAAGTGCTACTGCTGATCAAGAGCTCCTGGGTTTGGTAGTAGCTCGGAGTCAGGTTTTGTGCCCGGCGTATGGCAATAGGCACTCCCTGTTCCGTAATAAGACCTATCAGGTCAACCGTTATAGGGTATTACAATCCTTTGCCTACTTCCTTGGGGAAACACAGGCGTGATTTTATGTATTTACGATATTTTGTGCTTTATTTTAATGTTCATATTTATTTAAGACAATAGTTACCACCATTACGTATTTTTTTTTGTGAATAAACTAGCATTTTTAACAACGCGAGCGTTATTATTCTGGCGGAACTGGGTTGATGTGGGTAAAAATAACAGCGACGGAGAGCTTTCGTTGGGTTGTTGTTTTGGGCGTAGAAACGAATGGAAGGTATCTTTATTTGATAAGTGAGTCGAGCGATAGTCGTACGTCAGAAAAAAAGGAAATATTGGGTACATATTTGTTTTGTAATTAACTAATTAACAATCTTAAGAATAAAATAATAATTCAAAAATTTTTCAGCACTTTACGTATAGAAATTTAGAATTATATAATTTTAAATAAGTGTCGAATGAATGATTTAATAATAAATAAAGTAGTAACGTAATCAATTATTGAAATACTTCGAGTTTTACTACAAAAGGAATGTAATTAGAATACCTTTACAAACAAGATTTTAATATTGAGTTTCAACGGAGCGTTTTGGAGAAACTTGCGTTGAATTTCTCATTTGCATTAACTGAGGAACCTCTTGAATATAAATTAACTACTTCACTGCAGTTATTATGCAGTCATTAGCAAAATTTCACGGAAAGTAACTTACTGAAACACGGTCTTAACGTGACAACGCTCTGTCCGGTGATTGCTATTTGAAACTAAAATTTAGTTAATAATTTATTTATTTATTTATCCTTCATTGTTTGTAACAAAGGGCGGACTTAATGCCAAGTGGCATTTTCTACCAGTTAACCCAGAATAATCTAATGATCATAAAGAAAGTTATATGAATGACGACAAATAATGTAATATTATGATAATCAACAATATGATAAAGATTGTCAACATAAATCAATATGATGAGTCATATTAAAGTTTTTCAGTTTTATATAAAGTTGTGACATCTCATCGTCGTTTTTACCTTTCAGCTGTTGGACGGAGATCTCGTATGAAAAGAAATATTGAGACCGCAGTCTACGCCAGCCGACTATGTGTTGATAAACTTCACACGCGAACATTAAGGAAAAACCTTCCGCGTGCATTTTCCTCTCCGTGTTTCCTTCACCGTTACAACGTGTGATATTTTATCATAAAATGTGTTCCATTTTCGTTCCGTCATTTGGAATCGCACCGTTAAACGAATGTAATTTATGCACATTATTTCTTCTAGATGTTTTGTGTTCTCAGTGTCTAAAGATATCTCTTGTAATAAAAATAACATTATAAAAAATATGTAGGTAACTTCTATTGACTATGAGATGCAGTGATTATTATATTGGGATAATAGGCAGCCTGTATACCTAACTAAATGATATGACTATCATAATCGATATTGTTATATGTTAAGTAGTCTTGCCGTCATTAGATATAAATAATAACAAATAATCTAAACCACTTATTTCTTATTTAAAGGCTCCTAACAGCACTTTAATTATTTGCTAAATAAAACTATCTAACAATAATAAAATTACGTAGGAATCTACTAAAATTGGCGCAGAGGAATGGAGGAAATATTTACGTACATATTTATAACAAAAAAGCATTCCAGAATAAACATTAAAATAGTATATAAAAATATATATTATTAACGGCACCTATTTAGTATAAATTTCACAATAGGCTCACAACTTACTCCATGGTGGGATACCTACATAACATGACTGATGATACATGGGAGCATAGGTACTACACTCCCCTGCTTAAGTCTTTGGGTATTACTGGCGTGTAGTTACATCTAATACCTGCACATATTTACAATAACTTTTAGCTGAAGTTTTTAATATTTCACTTGCAACCACCTGGCAGGAGTGGCTTGGTTTGCATAAACATTCCGGTTCGATCTATGGCTGGTTCGCTTTGCTTATTCCAACATTCTGTATGCATTAATATTTCATCGTACTCCTATATCATGTGTTCAGTTTTAAGCTTCTATTTTAATTTCATAATATGTACAACAAACCATTACGGTTGTATTTCCCCGAAGAGGTAAGCAGAGGAGTATGGTATGCCCACATTTTACTTTCTATGTTCCGCGTTCCATGGAAACACGTAATTTCACAACAATTTTATAACAACATACTTAGCACGAAAAATCAATTGCAATCATCATAATAAGTAGACATTGAAGATTTTGACTATATAAGGAAAACTGATATTCTATCAAAGATTCTTTCATGGAAGCCCAATCTCACAAGTATTGCTAAACTGCAATACGTATAACGATGCGTTCAAATCTAAACTGTGTGTGGTAAGCAGCGTGTTCTGAATCAATTTGTTCTAATTTTGCCCTTCGACTAGATATACAAATATAAATTGTTTCATTAAAATCAGCTTATATCTTACTCATACTTATTCTTAACAATCCTGTTAGCAGTAAGTACCACGCCAGAAGACTGTCTGTCTGTCTGTGAAAGTCTGTCTATTCTTTGTATTGTTAAAGTAAGCAAGAAATTTTATGTTGGCCGTCGTTGCATGTCTTACTCATATTATGCTTGCAACGTACTGTAGCTCTACCAGTTTTTATTTACCCGACAACTTAGTAGGTATATTTAGTATTTGAAATCTTCGCAGAAAAAAAGAAGATAAAACTCCCTCCGTGTTTTCGTTTTTTTTTGTACAACAGTCTTCATACTGAGTTGCGCTGTTTCAAACCGCGACTGACATCATTGTCAGTTGACATGAATGACTCTATGCATGTATATACTTAGACACAATCTAACTTCGTGTGACTGAGGATGCGTTCTGGACGTTTTTTTGACATTGGGAAAAATGTTATTATTCAGAACGGTTAAGTCCAAGGTTATAAGTTCGATTCCCATAACAAATATTTAGTTACACACACGCAGGCACCCACGCACACACGCTCGAACGTACGCACGCACATATAGGTACGTATATCAGAGGTATAGCTACTTTAGTATAGGCCCGACGTAGTTTCAGACCAGATGGCCGGATATAAATGGTCCTGAGACATTAATTATATTATTATCATACAATATTTCCCGCCATTTGGTTAGTGCTGGAAATTGACGTGTTATTTTAGTGCGAATTAAGCACGAAGAGCGGAGACAGTTTAAGCATCCAATAAGATGTAACGATTGATATTGACCGATCATCTTCTTAACAGTAACATGAAAACACTTACCGTTAGGAGTTATCTACATAATAAAAAAGAGGAAGAGTTGTATAGTGTTCCCTCGTTGCACTTTTTATATTAAGCGTACTATGAGCCTATTGCAATATACCGAAAACAAATCCACACTTTGAGCCACCACTAAATGCAAAGTTAAAAAAATCCTAAAGTACCCGACCCGGGAATCGAACCAAATACCCCTCGATCACCAGTCGCGTTTACCACCACTCAACCAACGAGACAATGTAAACAAAAGTGCGTACAAATAGTCAATGTATACACGCGGTTTAATAAAAAACAATGTACCTTAGTACATATGTAACTGCAATGCACCAGCGCTATCAGTAGTGTAGTTGCATAAATCAAGAGGCTTAAAGAGGCCGACACATCCTGTTGGACCGCTACATGTCATGTTAATGTAACCAAAGATAAAACTACCTTTAATTTATGAACCAACATAATTATGTTCCACATTATTGTTCTGATAAATGACGAAGTTACACGGCAGCTTTGTAAGGAATAGAGTCGGTACTCTCTGCTTAGCCCGTAAGGACCAGTAAATTTATTATACAGCGCACAGTACAAAAACAATACCTATCACAGATTACAGTCAGTCATTAAAACTTCAAAAAATTGAATTACTCAGTTTCAATTGTACCTTCGATGAAACAATCTTCATCTATTTTATGCAGCTTCGACTATTCATAAGTAGAGTTTCGGTACTTAAACTAAATCTCTCGCTACATGCTATCTGACTCCCCTAATGGCCCGAGTGACAGGCATGATAAACAGCCTCTGACCCTTAATGACGCTCTCAGGACTAGTTGAGAATCCAGTTGATAAAGCCGAAAGCCAAAGCTCTGAACGACCCAACATTGTATTTAAATCAAAGCTCGCTGAACATTTTGATCAGGTTTGAACATAAATAGGAAATCTATATTATTGTTACCTAAATTATTATTGGTTGTTGTATTATTATAACAGGCTAGCATACTAACAGTGATTCTGTTGGATAATAAATATAGCAGTAGGTAATATATAAAAGTAATTTAATGTACTGGACAAAAGTCATTAGTGTCCCGTTGTTTAGG
The DNA here is from genome assembly GCA_018244795.1 of Parelbella ahira ahira. Taxonomy (NCBI): domain Eukaryota; kingdom Metazoa; phylum Arthropoda; class Insecta; order Lepidoptera; family Hesperiidae; genus Parelbella; species Parelbella ahira. Next base: position 2,618 of record DWME01002995.1, on the reverse strand, counting down.
GAGGTGCAACAACTGTGTCTAGCTCAGCTCAATGTCCCGTCTATGGAAGACGGTGATATTACTCAGCACCAACTAATGTGTCTGGACTTGAACAAAACAAATTATAACAGGCTTAACGATTTTCCCCTCTACACATTAACTTACATACAGTACAGTATATACATAATACAGACAAATAAATTTTCTCCGAGTCTTACTATTTGCATCAACAGACATTTCTAAATTATATTGAAAATTCCTTCTTGAAATACACCGTACTTATCACTTAAGCGTCTTTAGCAGCATCTTCCCGACTATTCCCGAGGACGCCATTCGGGGAGCCTAATGACCCGAACGACAGCAGATGAACTCCTTGACCCTTAATGACGCCTTATCTCTTGAAGTAATGGACAGTGGATATTAGGTAGTACAGACATACGAAGAATACTTAGGATTCCTCTTTTTATCACAGCGTATCTTTAGAAACTAAAGGGTTATAAATTATAAGAGAAAGTCTAGGTTATAAAATGCAGTTAATTAGAAGAAGAAAACTATTGTAAAATTACGCTTTCATATATTTATATAAATACATTGACACGCGCCTTTCTACTCGTACATGGGTAAACAGATACTGAGAATTTGTATTGGCTACGATCTCTAGAAACTTGTTTCGTTACTAATTCTTCCAAGAAAGTCGTTGTTAACATTTACCGCGGCATATATTGATGAAGTAGATGATTGATGAGTCTCCGGCGCGACCTCGCTGCAAACGGCGGAAGCTCATGAGGAAAGACCTCGTACAGGTCCGAAACTAATTGGGCCATCCCGAAAAAACGTACGTGAGTTAAGGCGGTACATAATTATATAGTCACGTATAGTGATGAAAACGATGTTATTCTAAAGTGTATAATGTAAATAGCAAAGATATTTTAATGGTTAGGAATTGAGCCTCACTCCAGGGATCCTGGATTTAAATCCTAGTGCGCGACTCTTTCCTTACAAATTATCTTAATTTCGAAAATTTTGTACATCGTAGTAACAATTAATAATGTATCGTACTAATGATATAAAAGGCAGAAACAATAAAACTAATAACTTTACACCCCATCAAACAATACCACGATGAAAATATATTTTTTAGTAACATATACATACATATCTTCTGATATACGAGTACTTCGAGATACCATAATTTAAATAAACATATTTTATAGAACGTTCATTAATATTAATTCACGCAACAATTTCAATACTATACAGAAGCCTGAACTAAATCCAGTACATACATATATGATAATAATACTGAAATGGAAAATAGTCTAAATTATAGAGAAACATTTTACTTCACAATCAAATACTTTATTTAAGATTAAATCCTATGATCGTACGAAATTCATGTATATTAGTTAAGAAGAAAATTCAGAAAATCTTCTGTAAAGTGACAGAGAAGCTGATAATATAAATACAAAAGAGATATAAAAATTAAAAACCCGTCAAGAGATATTTTTGTCATACAAATAGCACGTTTTACGAACATTGTTAGAGTCAGCTATTTTCATTATATTAACTATGACTTTTTACGAAAGTTTTGAACAGCTAAATCTTGCACTAAATTGTCAAAAACAAAAATATCTATCCAAAAAAGATATCGTATAAGGTTATTTCGTAATTAATACATTTCTAAAGGAATCAACTTGAAAGGAACAAAAGAAGGAAACGTCTAATGTTCGCCTAATAATCATATACCTACACTTTCAGTCTTATTTCGTACAAAGAAAACCAAAATATTTCACTGGAAACGTTAAATGGGTCGTAACCGCAGAGAAAACCAAAAGAAAACGAGTATAGAAATTATTACAATGTTACAAACACAACACTTTGTTATTAAAATTTCCAACAAATTCCGACTTTTCAAGTATTATTAAGGATTGACTTTCGAAACAATTTATTAAACGCATATCTTTAAAATGGCTTTTAGTTAGATGTTTTGAAATGTACCGTTAGAGAGGACCATTAGTGGCTTATATCGATTGTAATTCTATTCTTCCAATAATTATATCAGTAACTTGAGCTTGTCATCGTTTTTGCTAAAACTAGCCAATTCCCTCCATCCGGTGATTATTTTTTTTGGAAAACTTCCATCGGAAAATTTTTCACCAAAAATTTAAAATTTAGAACTGCTAACTAAGCTAATATATATTTGTAATATTATGTAGTCATCTTTCTTGGATATGGAATGAAAATATAAGCGTATTTTGTCATACATTATTTTCGCGCGAAAAAACACCGTAAGCTTTTTTTGAGCTTAAAGCTCATGAGCTTTGATAAATACGAAGCTTACGCTTTTTATCATTCTTACTTATTACATATTTCTTAAATATACTGAACTTTCACTTGTAGATGAAACCTTGTGTAAGGCTTGTCAGGTCTTATTTCTTTGATCGTATACCCCTGGGATGCACTTATCCCTAGCTTCAGCTTGGCGGTATACCTAGTTAGAAATTTTATACTCACATTAAGTACAAAAACAGTAAATAGATATTTGGGTTTAGCATTAAAGTAATTGCAGTGATAGCCTAGTGGTTAAGAATTCAGCCTCTCACTCCGGGGTGCTGGGTTCAAATCCATGGCGCGCACCT
>DWME01002994.1:0-19397 GCA_018244795.1 Parelbella ahira ahira | reverse complement strand
AAGAATCCACGCAGTTTACCAAATGCTGCCTAGCCAAGCTGAATCCTCCTAGTGGCCTTCCTCTCAAAACTGTTTCTACCTAACTGCAATGTCTGCCCGAGGTATGTATACTCCGAAACAATTTCGAGAGGACGGCCGTTTACGACAATAGGTCCCGGGATCGAGATTTTTAGTGACCATGATTAATATTTTGTCTATATTGGTGAGCATTGATACTATTATTGTTTGTTATTGGAAGCAATGACTAACCGCTGCACCGACACAGCAACACTAAAGTTCCTTCAGTAGATGGCGTTGTTGAGCAACACTAAGCAAATTTTCATTGTCTGAAAACATGGGTAAAACGCATTTTCTAAAAACAAACCCTAGCTAGATTTATTTATCGCCCCCGGAACCCCTTGCGCACTAAATTTCAAGAAAATCGTATTTCCTAGTCGTTTCCGAGGTTCCGATTATACATATATACACATATATAAAAGAATTACACGTTTAAAGGTATAGAGAGATAGAGAGATTGTTAAAGTAAATGATAAACTAAATGTCAAACATAAGCTGTCTAACCGAAAGTTGACAAAACTTAACTAGTGACTAAAACGTAACTAGTGAATCATGGGAGTATACTACACTCCTCTGCCTACCCCTTCGGGGATTACAGACGTAATTTTACGTTAGAAAAACAGTATTTTGATTTACCGTGGGAATCGGTTTTTAGACAATAATTTTTGGTGACTGTCTTTCTAACTGTTGGCTATGGAATTTAATCAAAGGGATTATCTCATATCATATTATAATCAGACACTATAACGCAGCATTAGCCAATCTGTTAGTAACAATAGCTTATGTGTTACTGCAGATCAAAGTATATATAAATCCTATATGTTATCCAAATCCGTCGAGCCATTTTGTAGTGAAAGGGGAACAAACATACACAAAATCATTGGCATTTATAATAGTAGTTAACTCATTAAATATGTCCTACTACTAATTTGGTAGGTATATTTATATTGCCCCTGAGCGACACGCGGCTCGCGTAAACGCCCGCTTACAAAATATATAACATAAAAAACAAAACTAGAACTTATATTATATAACAGAAGTAATGTAGGTGAAGCACTTTCCTAGATCTTGTCTGTAAACTACGAAAGTCCAACTGAAGCAGATAAGAAGTATCTGTCCTACGCTTATCGAAGCCTACAACGTGTACAGCAACAGCTGTTGGCTAAGCAAATTTACCGGGAACGAACAGATAAGTGAGGAAAAAAGAGATTTCTCGTTGCCACATTTCATAAAAAATGAATAAGTGCCTGGTTCTTAGGCACTCTCCACACCGCTAGCGAGTAGAGATATGTTTTCCCGGATTTAGTATATACATACATATGTACATGAAGGTACGTCTCGGAGTCTGAGATTCGAACCCTCAAGTTCTATAGATCTTCTCAAGTATGAGATAACCTATAGAATACAACAGCGTGTTACACTCGAAAAAAAAACGTAACTTCACGCCTGTGATCCCCGAAGGGGTAGGCAGAGGAGTGTAGTATACTGCCACATTTCACCAGTTACGTTTAAGTCCCATGGAATAGGTGGTGAGCCTATTGCCATGCACTGTTACACTAGAGCTATACTTATAATAAAAGCATACGCAATTAAGCAGACAAAAACAATCGCCCCGACTTTAACATAGCTGTAGAATAAGAATCGAACCCAGGGCCCTCAGCGCACAAATCGTTACTACACATATGTTCATAGTTGTGTAGTAACCTGTTATTCCACATATTTTAGAGTTATTTCTATTTCCGTCTATTCTTTTTGTCGGACATACTCGTAATGAGACAAGCAGAACTTTTTTAAATGTAAATGGGACTGCTTTACGTTGTCACTTATTTACTTTTTTTATGTATTTTTCAGACTTACTTTGACTGTCGTTGTTAAGTATTTTAGGCTTTAAGCTGAAACGTTTTTTTATTAAGCTACCGTCTTTAAAGATATAAATAGAACTAGAACTTATTTTTAATTGTTAAAGAGCACGTACCTAGTGCCGAGGTTTCTTGTTTAATAAATAATAATTATCACGACATATCCTTTACGAGAGAGAGCGAACACTGAGTGACAAACATTTGCTTTTGGCCTCTCTATCAACATAGAGGTTTTGATCTATCTGAATACTAAATCGCAATAAGTATGTTATGCCATGAAAATTAAACAAATATATGTATAAAGTTAAAATAAACAACAATAGAATAATATGTGAGACAGGCATCAATAAAATAGTCCACAATCATTTAAAACATATATGTATGTATGTAAGTACTGTCAACTTATGGATTAGAGTTACAAAATTAACTATTAGAAACATAATATCAAACGTCTAGATGTCAACGTCAATTGAAAAAAAAAACGCCAAATATTCAAATACTCAAATCAAAATCCGTAGAAAGCATATTTTTTAAATTCCATCTCACATTTTCTATACGTTTCATAGAACAATAAAATGGAAATGAATATACAGCGATGCTTCCGGAATGCAAGAGAAGAGGTATGTACTTTCTCTGTTAAACTCTTTCTCTGTAAAAACTGTTTTCAGGAATTTCATTATGAGGACATAAGTTATGGCATAGAGTTTGTCGTTTCAATCCAAGAATTTTATTTTCCCTTTATCTTTTGTGGTTTTGTTCTTCTATAGACACCAACGTCCGAGTACAAACTATCTTTTTTAATTCTTAAATTTTTTCACCATGTCATAACGCCAGGTCTCTTACGGGGTAGGCGGAGAGCACCACGTGTCCAACTTTCTTAATATTCATCACTTACATTTTTTGACTTATTTTCTCAGTTATTAGGATTATCAATAAAGGCTGCTTAGCCATATGTATTCATTTTTATATTCATAATTTTAAAAAAATATGTTTTTTGAGGTGTGTGAATTCTGCCAACCCGCACTTGGCCAGCGCGGCAGACTACGGCCTTAACCCCCTCAATATGAGAGGAGACCCATATTCCAACAGTGGAATGACAAATGCATAGATCATCATCATCATCATATTCATAATGAAACTGCCGCGTTTCAAACTGAGGAGGCTTAGAGCTGCAGTCTGTCACCCTAGTTAAATATAGATTGACGTACTTCACGTGTCACCAAAAAACACATAACGGAGACCTCTAAGCTACGTCGCTTTCACTATTATATTTGCATATATTCAGTGTTAACGCAAATTGCTTTGTACAATACGAGGTGAAAGACTATCGTTGCTATACTGTCTTGTCTATATATTAATGATGCTTTACGTGGGAATGTGCAACGTCTTCCTTCAAATCGACGCGCCTGCATCATTACATTAAAGTTTGTACACAAAAAATGTATTGTAATATTTTTTTAATAAAATCGATTCGTTTAAACGATAGCAACGAACTGAAAATATTCGCAATACGGGGATTATTCTGATTTAACTTACGGACTTAAATTTATGCAACATTTAATACATTTATTTTGAACAAAAATGCAACGATAGCTGTACCCTTATATACAAGATGTACATAAAAGGTGAAAGTGAAAGCCAACCGTTAGGAATGTTTGAAGGTACGTTACCGCCAGAGAACAATAAACGGAAACAAAGAGAATATAACTTTGTTATAAAGTACCGAAAACACTCAGAAGACCCTCGCCTCGCACCAGTTTACGTTTTACAAACACGTTTCAAAAGAATTTCAGGTAACATTGATGACTTCGCGACATGGACGTACGCAAGAAGTCCTTTTTCAGGCGTTCAGTGGATTTGTTAACATTTTTTGTTTGTTTTATTTATTCACACCACAGACTTAGTATAGTTCAGACGTGCGAGAAAACCGTGCCAGGAGTCAGTAAACTATAGGGAATAAATAAATCAGTTAGTAGAAATTATTGTTGAAGAGAGTATGGAACGAGCAGCCAGCAATTAGCAATTATGCGAACACAGCTCCAATGGATATCGAAAACGGCTGTAGGGACGTGTGAATGTATTCGTGTCAATCAATTAATTTAATTAATATTAGGAGTTAATAATAATATGAATTGATTTATATACGTTAGTAATGGGGTTACAGGAATAGATATTGAAATTAGACATTAGAGTTAATATGAATGCAATTAGTATTATTCAAAATCCATGTTGTGATGGGGGGATCCAATTACAAAGTCCTATCCAATTTTGAGGAACAACAGAAAGGAGGACGCCCCTATCGTTCAAATGGACCACAACTACACAGTGTCAGCGAAATATGAAATGTTTCAATAACAGTTACTCCATGATAGAAGTACATAGGTGGCATTGGTACTGCACTGCTTCTTCTGCTATACCCCCTTGTATATCCATTGAAGATATTTACCGTTACAGCTGGTTGGTACATACATATTTTTTATGTAAGACCATTTTAATCGTAAAAACTATGTATAATAAATAAATATGTAAGTTTAATGAATTTTATTTCACATTATATAAATTGTTCCACATTTTTAAAATAATATGTTTAATTCTAAGGAATTTTATACAGTTACTGCCTTTTTCTTCATTAATTCTCGTTGGAATCCTTTTTACCATTTATTCCTCTTTTCCTCATCGCTTCTTTTGAATGACGACTTTTCATACAAATGAATTTCAATTAGTAAAAAATAGTTTAAATGTCGTTATTCTGCTAGTTTGCTGATGAGTGAGCTTGATGAGTTGCTAGTTTTTGGCCATTTCTACGTGTTCTATGGCGCACTGAGTATAAGCCTTAGGGACGCATACGGAAAAAACATACTGCGTCCAAAACCTACTTCTTGGAATACATTGTTGTTTACTTCACAAATTTATTCGGATACTCATCCTGACTACAGTTTCGGTCTAAATTTAGTATGAGAATGATGATTTATGATGATACCGTTTAGGATGTTTAAAGACGCAGCGGTAATTCGGAGTTTATATATACGCAAATTGAACCGCTCGCTGACTGGTTGCTTGTTCTGAGATTAAGTGCACAACGTTGTGGGTAGAACGTAATATGTATGCCTCATTACAATAATAAATATTAATATAACCAGATCATTCACGGAACAAATTATACATTTCAGGTATATAGATACACACTACACTGGTACAAGCTATTATCAAATTCAGAATTAGGAAAATGTATTTGAAATCGATTTATGTGCACCTTATGTAATTATTTTATTGATTATTCGATGTCATGTTTACTCCCTGTTACAAATATTTTATACCATTGTCAGTTATTGCTTAATCCTTGGTCATTTTTTATCCTGTATATATGTAGGTGTATACTCAGTTATTGCGTGTAATCTCTCTTGTATAAACATATTATTTCCTATAAAACAAACAACACAAACACGCATACTATCAGCCTGTTATCGTCCACTGCCTGTACATAGGCCTCTCCAATGGCACGCCACTGAGCTCGATCTTCTACTCTACGCGTCCAACCACTGCCAGCCACCTTGCGTATATCTGGCTGATCCTTCTATTCGCGTCAGTCTCCGGATGAAATGGGACAAAACTAAGGTAATACTCGATTACCATGCCCTTCCAGAACCGATTACCCTTAATGTGAACTTTCTCGAGGTTGTTCAGGAGTATGTATACCTCAGGTATACTTTGCAGTTAGGTCGAAACAACTTCGAGAGGGAGGCTTGTAGAAGAATACGGCTTGGCTGGGCAACATATAGGAAACTTCGTGAAGTCTTTTCGTCACAAATATCGCAAAGATTGCAGACCAAAGTCTTCAATGAGTGCGTCCTATCTGTATAGCATACGCAGCCGAGACGTGGACACTCACGGTGCGACTGGTGCACCATTTTAAGGTCACTCAGCGATCTATGGAGAGGGCTATGCTCGGCGTCTCGCTGTGTTTTCGACATAGCCCAGAGACGTGCTGAACCGACAGCCGGTGGTGCAGACGTGTTGTGGAGTGGAGACAGCGACTTGGCAAACGGAACGTAGCACGCCCGCCAACTAAACCAAACAACACCTTACAATATTACAGCTTTCACAGCCACAACTCTTTTGTTCATTCATATATTAGATGGATAATTTATGAGGTATCTAAAAACTATACCGACTGAATACACATAAGAAACATTTCAAAAGTGATAGCAAAATAAATACATACTTTTAATAATTTTTATATTTGATATTTCTCAAAATCTACCTAACTGAATTGGTTTAAGTGTACATGATTTCTAAGGAAAACAGACCTAAAATATTGTTAACCACCTTTCAACGGGTTCAAAACGCAAATACATAAGGACATTAATGTAAAAATATCCAATATTACTTCCTAGTACCTTAAAACGAGGAGATTTGCAGTAAAGTCAGTTTTTTGTATTCTTATAGAAATAACTTCCAAATTTTAAAAAATTTTAGACTTTATAGGGGCAAGTTAAAAATTCCCTTGTCCCATCAGTGGAACACGTGAAAAACTAATTTTTCTCCCAATAAAACAAGTCGTATAATGTATTCCCGGTTGTCAGAATCCGCAAAATAATAATTTCATGTAAAATAAAACTAAGGTTAAAATATCGCCAAAAGTAAGAGAGTGACTGCTATTCGTATTTATTTCAAATAGTACTCTATATAATTCTCCCAAATAACGAGGAAACGTACATTTACATGGGATTTTTTACAAATAAAGATGAATTATATAGGAATTTTTCCTCCATTCCAGATTAGTATCTGTTACCGTGAGAAAACCGCAAAAAGTGCACATTCAATGACGAGTGTAAATTTCGTTTGACCTTTCGCTTTATTGTATTAAATACAATGGATATTGTTTACGGCTGGATCCTTGCTCCAGGGGTTAGATTAGTGACTCTGACCGATGACCCGACACTTCTATGACTAGACAAAATAACTGTTCAGGAGACGAACGCGACCATTTGTTCTGTCTGTGTAAAATTAGCTATTGGGCAAATGTACGTAAACAATTAGTATCTTAGGTGGAGCGACTGTGTACGTAGTGGCCGGCAGTGGTTGGATGCGAACAGCTGAAGAACGAGATTAATGGCGTGCTATTGATGAGGCCTATGTCTAGTAGTGGACGTAAATAGACTGATGAAGATGATGTAAATAGTTGCCATAATAGGCCCTTCCCAGTCTGGGACCACATGTCGTGTATTATTCCAAGATATTGTTATTACTGTGGCTACCTCGATTATTGTCTATTTATTTATTTCAGAAAGTTTGCTAATTAGAAGATTAATGGTGTCGCTCATCTGTACTACGGCGATCATTGATCATATCACTAGAAATATGTATTGCGGAGGTGACGACCATAGGTGGCAGAGGACCCTTATGGGCCACACGGTGAGTGTTGAACTCTTTGAGAACATATCACGGTATAAAGGAGACAACCTAGATATTTACAAATAATATTTAAAATTTAATCGTATTATCATTTCCTCTTGAGGCATTGACATAATCATTGTCGTGTAATTAATATCCTTTAAAATGTTTTCATAAAACATAATGACATAGACATAGCAGTGGTAGTCCAATGGTCTCGGTTTGAGTTTACCGCGCTCTTTATTTTAGATACCTCGGACAAAGTAATGTGCATTTTTTACTGTTACGTATTACTTGCCTGGTACAACGTGATAAAAAACTTAAAAACAAAATTCTCCGTAATATTTTTAAGGACTATAGAATCTGTTAAACCGCATTCGACTAGCTAAGCTAAATGTAAACACTGAATCTCATAAGAATCGTTTATTTCTCCGAAAGAAAATTTAACCTGTTTACTTTCCGGCTTATATCAATGTACATGCCAAGGTTCATGAAACCCAAGCAGTCCTTTTTTTATGACTGGTGGGCAAACATTCAAACAAATAAATGATCCGCATTTGTGGTAGGTATTGGTAAAATGATTTGGGTGGAACACATCGTAAGTATTTGTTTTAAGAAATATTTCTCTCAAATGTCTATGTTACTAAGTCATACTAGCATTGTATTCGTATACATATGTACATAATTATGTATGTGTCTTCGAAATCAAACATTTTTTGTTTTGATTTATTACACGAAAATCAGTAACCGGCCTTATTAAATTTATTATATTTTCTAAATGTACATATGCATGTATGTACATATATATTTGAGTACTCAAATAATAAAATGTTCTCAAGAGGTATTAATTTTCTATTTCACTAAATAGACGATACTCAAAGCTACTCAATAGCAAAACTTTGTGAGGTCGAGTTGATCGACCATTTAAGTTGATGAATTGATGTACGCGAAATTACGGTCTTATGAAACTACCTTCCATGCATTAGCAATAAATATCAGTGGCAATAAATATCTCACAACAAAACACATCTAATACTCCTCTCTATCAATAATAAAATAGGAAACGAAAATAAAATCATTTCACCAAATATTTATTAGTGATAGTAATTGGTGCATATCATGTACCTAAACGATTGATCTCGAAATAATTCATTTTAATATTTTTTTCTTTGCTTATATTTCGAAAACCAATGAATATATTTAAAGAAAATTTGGTGTGGTAACTAACTAACTAACAAACTGTGGTAACTTACTAACAAAGAAACCTAACTGCACACCCGGATCTCCTCGAAGAGGTTGGCAGAGGAATGATGATTATTTAATGTCAAAGATACTGTGTGCTATTTATTTATGGGAAGATAATCTTTCATTTTCACGGGAGCACGAAGGTGTAGTGAACAATAGATTATAAACATTATGCTTAAGTATATTTATTACACATTATTTTTTCAGTTTACCATGTCTCGGGCATATTGTTCAGATCCAAGCGAAGGGGCCAAAACGATTGTGGCTACCTTCAAATCCTGGCTGCATGCACACGAAGAGGCACAAGTTACGTCGTTATATATTTAGATGATAGAAATAAAAAATAGTATTAAGGCCTAAGTTTCGCCTCTAATTTGACATTTCGTATTCGAGACCGCGGCACTATTGAGTGTCACAACAGTTTTTCAGCCATCTTTAAGCCATATTATGTGAACAAATCAACATGTAGGTACAATTAATGCCTCGTCTTATATAAATTCATCAAAAATTCCTAGTGACTATAACAGCGGACATGGTTTAAAATCATGTTGTAGAACCTCCAATCCTTGAAGTAGGAACGCAAGAATTCAATTGATTCTTAACTGCAGCAAAATGACATTAGTGTTCCCACATTTGAACTTTAAGCTTGGCATTTGACCACCTTGTTTTCTTTCTATTTTATATCCCACCAAAAATAGCTCAGATAAAACTCAAATTGAAATTCCACATGATTTGAGAACAACTCTTCAGTTGGTGAAATACAAGCCGTTGTCACTTCCATTTGCAGCCTTTTCTTTTAATGTCATCGCTCTTGAATGTCTCCGTTGCTCTTTCGTTTTCTCCAAGATTTCTACCGTAAATTTTTCATATTAATCAGGAGTGTCTAATACGTATTTAAGGTAATTAGTTAAATGGACAATTGTTGTGTACCCTGCATTTCGTATATTGATCAGGAGTGTCTGATATGAGGTAATTAGGTAAACAGACAATACCTGAACATGGAAATAGAAATGTACATATTAGTATTAAATATAAAGTTAGCTAATCGACGTACAGAATATCTAATCTGATCGCTGCAGCTTAGAAACTTGTGTATTTATTTATTTTTATCACTTATTACTGGTACGAAGACCGAACTCAAACCTAAAAAGCATTTATCTAACCTAGTATCACTTTTACTAGGTAGTCTGCTCGTCACCAGGATGATCATTGTTATTGATATGTATGTTTTTACATTCAAACTCGGAACAAAATTTATAATATCATGACACCTCTCTGTTTGCAGGTAATGCTGGCCAGTATTCTAGTGTTAATTGGTCTGTGGTGGCTGGTCAGGACCGTTCTCGCGCTACTTATAAATCTTGTCTGTCCTATTCTGGTGGTGTTGTTGGCGGTTGTAAGTATATATCCTTAGCTATTGTTTTACTAACATTGTAACTGTAGTTGGTAGGCGAGTTTCTTACCTGTTCTTTACAGTCCGTTATTAAATTTTTTGATTGGAAAGGTGTGAAACGCAACACTGCATCTATCGACCAATAGATGGTCGAACCTGTCAGAATAACTTTAGTTAAAAATAACATACAGTCATAACTTTCTTTTTAACCTCTTCATTCAAACTCTGGAGTCAGCTTTTACAATTTTTTCTTGTGCCGAATTATCTCTAGCAATTGTACAATGCTTTTAAATAGCTAAATCCGCAAGCAATGTTTGCCCTACACTCTTTGGTATGATAAAAATTAAATTATACCGTAGTGTAAAGACGCATGCCATCACCACTTATAAATTTTCTCCTTTATAATAATAAACAATTGCTTTGTAGGTTTGTGTGCCACAGCTTCGCGCTCCACTCCTCGGTCAAAATTATCCATTGCTAGCAAATTTAATAAGAAATATTTTAATAAAAATGGCTGACAACATTGAGACGTCTTCTTAAAATTGAAACAGTGTAATTCAATCAATATGTTCAAAAACAAGGAAAATGAAATAAATTGGATTTTATTTCATTGTTCTGATTTTATTTAATAAGCACTCGATTTTATTTAATACCCTTTTAACCATAAAGGCCTATAATATAGAAATACTATTAGTAGAATGATTATGATAATTGTACCAGTCTGGCAGGTATACGAATGTACATGTCTGGTTTTGATTCCGGGAGAAACAGATGATATATTTGAATTCAGCTGTAGGTGTAAGCAGTAGGTACATAATATACATTTTACGTATGTTATTTATATTCTAACAAACTTAGTGTATGGTTTCTCGCCTAAAATGTTTAATATGTTTGCAGATAAGTACCTACAACTATTAAAATACATTACTTGCAAAATATTTCCATTTTCTGACGTGTAAAGCTATCAGTTTTTCAAGAACCTTGAACCTTTTAAAATAGCGCAAACATCGTCAAATATACAGACGAGAAGTACTTCAGCATATTTATTTTCTTAATATCCGTAACGTCCTATTGTTTTTCAAAATAGTTATTTTCTTGAGTAATGCGGTGTACTGGGCCGATTCATTTTTTTTCGGTTCAATGTTCGGCCGGAGCTCTGAACCAGTAAAAGTGCTAAAACTACTCCGAGCAATGTGCACCCAAACAAAATTTATTTATGTAAAATGTCTGCATCCATTACATCCATTCCATACAACTATTAATTATTATTCGATTTGATTTTGTTACTTGGTACAGCGGTCAAAGCCTCATGCAACTTGTCAGAGTAGGTATGCATATTTACCTAATATGTATCTTAAGTAAAAGCACTATTCGACGTGGCCAATTTATTACACTATCTGTACCAAAACATCTCGTTATAGTTAATAGCAGTCCCATCACTTCACCGGCACATAAGGTCGAATATCTTATGATATTGCACGCTGAAAGCGAAATGTAACACAGGCCCACGGCCTCAGCTTTCTTAAGTAAGCGATTGTCATCTTTATTGTACAGTTGTAGTGGAACATAAATATTTATGCGTTGTATCCTTTGCACGGTCGACACAATTTCATATAAACAACAGTACCTAATACACAAGAGAACAATGCAAAAATTGCGACGTCAACTGGAAGAGCGGTATGCAATAAGCATACAGCCTGAATAAGAATAAGATACCACTGCGCGTTGAAATTCGAATAAAACTTATATTACACATTTTTCTGGGTGCATTGCTATTTTGGGATTTTAAAATATTGTTTTCCCGAAACCTTCAAATGTATTCACGAACAATACACATTTAATTCTAAATTTTTAGAATTAGATATATTTCAATTAAAAATCTTAAAATTTTTATTTTTATCTTAGTACCTATCAGTCTAGCAGTCATGACGCCTTTTTAACTTAAAAATCCAATACCTTTAAACCGTCAAACTGCTCACGAGTAGGCTTTTTTCGTTGCTTCAATATGGATTTCAAAAATGACACTTACGGGACGAAGTACCTACATAAGTAGCTTATTATAAATAGACACAGGGTTTCGCCCTAATGAATTGAATAAAAAAAAAACTTATATGTAGTTAGTAAACAAAAAATTCTAAAATACATACATATATCACAATATGTTCTATTTCATACGAAACCGACGACCCCTCCATCTACAAAATTAAAACAGGACATTGCATAGAAACAACAAATCACATTATTATCCCTGTTGACATTTCAAAATATAAACTTTGACATCCTCCGTTCAAAGTTGAACAATTTAATCTGGAAATAAGGAGGGAGATTCGTAATTCGATAAATTGAATACGGACTAAACAAAACAGATGAATGTTTTGCTTTGTCAATCAATAAAACGCAATTATGTTTAATGAAGTTTATGTTTGGACGTCGTTTAGTTAATACTCTTCTTGATCAAGTTATATACATTTGAACATGATTCATTCTAGATACTGCTAACGATATCAATAAAGTGCTTATCTTACCTAGGAGTAGGACTTAGTTATCAGGTAGAATAAATGAGTGCAATGCAAGATACTAATTTGCGAAAATAACATTGTTGAAATAATGAATGATACCGTGAAACAGTAGTAACAAAAAGTTTCGTGAGTATTTGATTACAATCCCAAGATAAAAATGCTCACGTACAAGATGTACCTATATAAGTGTAAATTGATAATTATTAATAGTATACTCTTTATAGCAAATGACTAAGTAGCAGTGACATATATACATGTACTGGCTTAACTCACGTGCGTTTTTCGAGATAGCCTGACTAGTTTCAGACCTGTACGAGGTACTTCCTCATGAGCTTCCGCCGTTTGCCGGCGCGGAGACTGCGCGCCGCCGCACGAGTGGCGCGGCAAGAACGCTGAGGCGATGCGGCGTCGTCGACAGTCTTCGTATCTCCTCCATTGTCTCCGGTGATCGTGCTTGCGCATAAGGTCTTTTTGGCTGGGCTGGCTGGCTGGCTGGGCTGGGCGCTAACTGTGACGTACTCTATAGTATCCACTACACTACTATATTCCGATATAGCGCGGAGAATTGGTTACCATACTGAGGGTACAGTCCACCCATAGTCCTGGCTGAAATTGGGATGTCCGCTCACTTCTATTGCTGCTCGTATCTTACGAGTATCTAAAAACGGATCTAAAAACTTTTCCCTCGCTAAAATAAAGTAACTACACATATTATAGTATCCAAGTAAGTACCTTATGCGCGGAATTCGTGTGTTGTGCATCAATACTCGTAAAGGGGTATGTATAACTGGTAACAAGAATACGTAGGCTTATAACTACAAGTGCATCACAAAAATATTTTATTCTACCCTCTCGTCCCCGACTCCACTCGAGCAAATGGTTTCTGTACGTTGCTGGCCTTTCAGTTTACTCGCACTTAACATTCTTTTTAAGCTTCTCCAAAATTAAAAAAAATTATATATATTTATACCACACATTCTTAGTTTTGTTCCACGGACTGAAAATTTACGGAGTGAAACTTTTTAAATTAGCAATGATGGAAGAAGCTCTAGTAGGTTTGAGATTACCGATAACAAGCAAGCATTCATTCAGAGTACTAAACTGAAAAAAATGTAGACTGCTTTTTTTGGTTCATTCGTTAATAACGTTTACCATAATGTTGTACTGAATGTGATACGCGCCAGGATTTAAACCCAAGTCCACCGGAGTGGGAAAATGAATTCTAAGCCATTGGATTATCACTGGATTGCCGATTACGATTAACTAAATATATAGGCACACTTAGGTCTTTTATATACTTAATAAAGGAAAAACTAAAACCCGTGCTCCAAACTACAATATTGTTTTAGAACAAAAGATGGCACGAACGTGTTCTTCGGTGTTCCAACTGTTTCTCCGCAGTCTTAATTATAAAAGAGGAATACAAAAGCGAATGTTGGCCCAGTTCTCATTTTGCGCACATAACAATATGTACGAGATGTCTTGCTTGTCAGAATATATTGTATAAATTCTTAAATTGGTATTTTACGTTGACCTGACGCATTTATAGCTTACAAGGATATTAGAATCACAATGTAAATATTACTTACCAGTCCTAGAACATGACGGCGTACTCGAAAAAATCAATAAAAAAAATGTCATTTCTTGATTTTTCCGAGTACGAAGTATTAAGTCTTTGCATAACTTTACACAGCTCACTTCACTTCACTTCGCTTCTCACAGCCACTAATTATTTCGCAATTTAAAACTGTTGCCCTGATGACGGTCACGATTTTACACACGCCAATATACTATATTGTTCCGTTCTGGATTCAGCTCATGTTAATCGTAATGAAGCCAACTTGGATATTAGTGTACTAAAGCTTTTCACTGTTGTCTAAAAAACTGATAATAATCAAGCCATACGGCTTTTTTGCCTTAGTATAAAAAAATCATTTTAATTCGCTATTAATACTCATATTAGGCACTTAACATTTCAGTTTTTCTTAGAAGCAACGGACAATTTCAACATAACTATATTTCATCTTTATTAGTATGAGTCAATGTAATAAATTGTCAATATTAATATCACGATTTTGTTTGAAAAATTTCCGAATATCGTATAAGGCATATGAGGCTGAATCCAGCCCTATCTTTTCAAAGTTCATTGCTTTGGTGTCGGAAGTTCCACCCAAAAACATCAGTATAACCGGTAACAAAATATCTCGACACCGTAACGTCAACATCGATTTTGGGAAATACCAGAAATAACAAGAACATTTCAATGCGGCGATTTGACACGACATTACGCGCGCAGTAAGCAACGACTCTTCATTCACCCTGCTCCAAATATTTGACTCCGGTTACTTCCGAATTCCCATTTTCCTCAACACTATGAACATAATTTTAGTTGGTAACCTTTCTAGATACGGAGTATCGTCTGAAGAATTCGGGTACTAGTTTCTTTTTAATTTTTCTTCAAATAGGATTTCGTTTACTCATTTTCTTATTAACTAGTAACCCTTTATGTAAAAATTTATATAAATATGACTTACGCAGTTCTTGTGATTTGATATACTTCTCTGAACTGAAACAATCATTTAAGCAATTTTTATTAAATCTATAAAGCATTTTGTTAAATAATTTTTTAAGGTATGGTGCTCGCACTATGGCAACGTGGTGAATTAAAGTCCTTTCTGGCTATCACAAAAATACTAAATGTAACAATTCAGAATTTGAACAGAAACATTTAAAAACCCGCTCCATTTTAACGTAACACGATCTGTACAGCAATTAACTTTACCAAATAGGCAATTTCATAGTAAATTTTGTTCAATACGTTGCGACGTAATATTACAGCCGAACAATGTGGGAAATTCATTAATTTTTCCGCATGAGTCGTGAATATTCGTCGCAATCACAAGCCGGATATGCAATTCTTCCGGCAATTCATAATGCGAATAACAATTTCGATGAAACTAACGTAACTGACGTATCGTCGGCGAGTCCACAGCGGGCTGCACGCGCCGCGTACAAAACTGGCTTATGACTACATTCAATAATTACAACGGACCAACCGTACTCTCAAAAAGCTAAACTGTTTTAGTGCCACAACCACCGAGCTTTGCTTAACGTCCTAATGTACGAAACAGAAGTATGTTACGTAAAAAGTGGACCTCTACGTAAACAGTTACAAACATTCCTAAGTACCCAATTATGTACCTACGTTCTATTACATACATGTCGTCAAGATGACGGGTTTTCCGTTGTACGTAGCGAGTATTTTAGAATATAATATTACTTGAATGACTTTCGTTTGTTGAATAGGTCAGTGGCTAGGAAATATTCCAAATATTTCTAGTTTGTTACAGGGGAATCAGGGCAAATCAAAATTAGTTAAAATATACAAAAAAAATTAGATAGATAAGCAGGTATATTATGTAGATAGATAAACTGGGGTAGATGAATTTTGACAACAAACACTGAAATTCTCTTTAAACGCGAAGCGTAAAAAACGTATTAAGGTAATGCTATTTGCTTGATCGAGAATTGAATAGGTTTGTCCTATCAGATTGATTTAAAACTGGGCCCATAAAGTGGCTGTTCTCATCAGCCTAACCACTAGGAAAGTTTTCATCTATCAATTTCTTCATATTTTTGCTCAACTGGATGAGCACTTTAAAATATTACTAAAGTCTTGCTCTAATATGCTGGTATTTATTGGCAATACAGGTTAATCATTTTTCATGGACAAATCAATCGACATTGGAACACAAATGGTGAAGTATGCCAAATCAATTATTGTCTTTGATGACTCGTGTCCAGCAGTAGAACTGATTCGTTCAGGAAGTTCGTAAAACTTGTAGCTTAACCAGCTAATGATGGAACAAGCGACATATCATACTGTAAATTTGAGGTAATGAGAATAATAGCTTGGTTTACGGCGTCCGATGTTTCATCGGCTTTTGTACGTAGTTAACTTGTCAGATAAATCTCTCGTTTTGTACGATTTGTTTGAGCGATTTCAATGGAAACGTAACAGTTTTACAATCGACCAGAGATTTAATTTTCTTATCTACCCTAAAATTCTTTTAGAGCGCCATAACCTCTTATTCTATTTATTTTTGATGGTGACGTAAATGGGCACCGTTTTATAATAATGAATTAAATGTAAAAAACCCGCACCCATTTTAAAATTATTAATATAGATAATTGTAAAGGAAAGGTGTTTAAGGTGTGTGAAATCTTCCAACCGGCTCTTATTCAGCGTGGCAAACTACAAACCTTAGTCCTCTCATTTTGAGAGGAGACCTGTGTCCAAAAGGAAAATCGAAAACGGGTTGAAAATTGATATGATGATAATATCTTAATCGCCAAACCTTTTATTATTGTTATACATTTCCGTTAGAACAAAACCGCTGATCAGAATACATGGATTAATACGTCACAAATCCAAATTATTGTTTTATTACCTCAATATTTCAACACACTACTGTCGAAGAATAAGATCGTAATCGATTTTAGATATTATTTTACGAGCGACACGACCGCGATGAGATAACGTTACTTTCTTCATGAGGATTCGGAGGGTTCAATTTAACGTACGTCATCAAAAACACATCGGCGGTGGATGGACCATCTGTTTCTTTAGCACGTCGCTGCGTCTTCGACACTAACTCAACTAAGTAAGTACAAATAAATGAGTTTAACATACTGCTTTATAAAATATATGTGTATATGTACATACATGCATATGTTTTCATTCATTCATTTTTTCATTAATCATCAGCTACTCCTCATCACCTACTCACGTCCACTGCTGGACCTAGGCCTCTCCAATAGCAGGCTACTGAGCTCGATCTTCCACTCGTTTCGGCCAGCCACTTTGCTTATATCGTCGCTCTACCTAGCTAGAGGGCGTCCTACGCTACATTGACCAAACCGTGGTCTCCACTCCAGATCATGCCTACTTCAACGGTTATCGATTCTGCGACGGATGTATCCAGCCCACTGCTACTTCAGTTGGTTAATCCTCATATTTGTTTATTATGGTAAAACTTGCTCCTTTCTTGTGTCCTAAATTTTTAGTTTCTGGCTGCCATAGGAATAAGAGGAACAACATGTTCATATATAAACATGTTTTGTAATTACAATTTAACTACTTACACCATATCAATAACAATATGCCACGGAGCCTTTTTCGGTGCCTAGTTAAGAAAAACTTAGAACGCCTGAAGCAATCTTGTATTATCTGCATATTTTGTCGGGAATAATCCTGCATAAGCGAGTCCTTATCGCTTGGAATCTACCGTTCTTTTTTTTCTTTGTGCGCCATTTGTTTTTGTCGCAGATATTTTTCCTAAGCTTAAGTCCCCGCTTACTAGACGATGGTAACTAGTTTAATGTATTGAAGTGTACGTCCAGCACGAGAATCTAACCCGAAATTATGTAAGGGCGCCCCTGGTTTTCTGTGACGTTAACCCTTAAATAGATAACTCCACGGACAACAAATACGTTACAAATTGTAACGTATTTGTAGCGTATTTGTAACTTGTAACGTATTTGTAACTTAATAAAATTAACACGAAGAAAATGTACCCCTCAAAATGGAATGCTACGCGGTAACGCGGTTTTATTAAATAACAGCTGGTTCACAAAAATTATGGTGATTCCTTGAGCAATAAAGTAAACCAAAAGGCTGAGTTTAACACACGCCATCAAAAACACATCGTACGTACCATCTGTTCCGGAGCACGTGACTGCGCCAGTGTCGACGTTACTATTCAATTTGTTCTAGCTTCACTGTCCCCAACAATATCCCTGACACTTTTCACGGAGTTCGAACATTAATCCACTTTAAGAGGTCGCATTCCACAGTGTTGACAAATATACTCGTAGTTGTTTCCGTTTAGGTCGCATTATTGTTTGACATTAATAGGAATTGCTAGTTTCTTTTTATTTTATATAACTAATCATATTTCAAAGTGTATTTGTTCAGATAGTTTTTTGGCATTCATCGCTATAGCAATTTTTCAGGGGTAAAAAAATGAATGGTGAATTAATTATTTGTTAAATACTTATACATAATTATAGTATCACACAACATTTTAGATACAATTTGGCATTTCAATTTCACTTGCGTAACATAAGGGTGAAATCACGCCAGTGTTCCGCGAATGGGTAGGCAGGAGACTGGTACACTGCCACGTTTCATCAGTTATGATTACGTCCCACCGAGGAAGAGCTGATAGGCCTACTGCCATATACCTACCAGGCAAAGATCCAGACGCCGAGTCACTACTAGAAATTACTGCTAAATATCTAAGTACGACAAGACCAACAGTATCCAACGCAAGTATCGAACCCAGGACCTGTGGTTCGGCAGCAGTCGCGATTGCAACCACTTGACCAACGTTACAGGCAGATATCACCTATTAGAGAAAAACGTCTGCATAGCTAATCAAGCCCTCGTCTTAGTCTTAAATGCCAATTACCTTTATAAAAATCGATTCCTGCTAACAAATACGAGCTTAATGGCTGACAACAAACAATAAAACAAAATTTGAAATAAATTGAAAAAAATTATTGGATGTACATGTTCACACGCAAGGATGGTAAAGGATTTGTACGCGACGACAAGCTTAAGCCACGCAACGTTAATTCCCTTTTTTTATTAAACTGGAATTTGGAAAATACCTTTTTGGATAGACGTCTTACTCTTTATCCTTCCTCGTTCCTTTCAAGGGATTTCGGGATGAATTTATAGACAAATATTTTAAATGGACTTAGGGGTTACGCCAGACTGATGAGCTTAAATTGGTTATTGTAAGGCTTGACGATTAGTGAGAATTATTAAGTTTAGTATCGGCTTCAATATAGTGATAAAAAAAAATCAAAATCCTATCGAAAATATTTTCAAACGTAACATCACGCATATAATCCCCGAAGAGG
>DWME01002993.1:0-19400 GCA_018244795.1 Parelbella ahira ahira | reverse complement strand
GGTGCGCGCCATGGATTCGAACCCAGGACCCCCGGAATAAGAGGCTGAATTCTTAACCACTAGGCTACCACTGCTTAATCTTCTTATTATATAAAAAGATTCGAAATCGATTTATTTGCCTGTTCGTTTGGAAAAATCCGAGACTGGCACGATTCATATTGCTAAGTTGATGTGTACTGTCCTTGATACCACTACAATAAGCGTTTGACACAAATACAATGATAAATTCAACTTCATTAGACAACATTTTCTGTTACAATCCGTATTTTCAATTGAATTTATAATAATATAAAAGCATTACACACATTCCAGACGTACAGGCGTTTTGTTTTGTTTCTCGTGTACCGTACGCCGCAAAAAGAAACGAATGAAAGACACGAGTCAGCCCTTCACAACTATAATTAGTCCGCGCTCCATGAATCATACACACATCCGTTGGAACTTGGAATAGTGACACCCGCAGGTAATATAGCTGCTAGAGTTTTATAGCTATGCAATAAATACACACTAATTATGCATAGTACAGTCAACGGCCTTTGATGTTTATGTGGTCTATGGGTGTTGGAAAAAGATACGATTAATTTTATCATTCGCCTTGGAACGGTAATAATAAATTAAAAAAATAGTAATAATATATTGTAATAAAATCACAGTTAATATTTATTTAACCTTCGTTTAACTTTCGTGTAACTTTCTTTTAACTTATTTACTACAATCTTAAGACTAGCACGATCTACTAAACTTCTTTTTCGACTAGAATTCTTATGCTTTAAAGAATTAAATATGCTCATGCCTCAGGTGCTGTTTCGTGAATTTTTCACCAAAGTTACGTTAGAAGAAAAATGTAATATAATGTACTGAAACCCTGATTAAAGTACTCCTGTAAAGAGAGTAAGTACTCCTGGCGTAGGGAATCGAACACTTAAGTCGTTAAGTGACGTTTCAGCATACGTCTCACAAAGCCAACAGCAAATCTCGTCAGTCATTCTAGATGTATTAGCACATGTCCCAGTAGATTCCCATTAGGCGCGAATTTAGACGCTCGGTGCCCTTAATCTATTGGAACGAAACATGATTAATGAAATAGATGATGTATCTTTTAAATAAAAAATGAAATAATATCACGCCTGTAATCAACGAAAAGGTAGGCAGAGGAGTGTAGTACACTCCCACATTTCACCAGTTACGTTTATGTTCCATGAAATAGGTGGTGAGTCTATTGCCATACACCGGGCACATAAATTAAAGTTGCTATTTATTTAATTTCATTTTTCTAATAACCCTCACTAACCACTTTTATAAGTTTAATTTTCTTTTGTGTGAATGCGGACAGTACAGAGAGGGTATATGTTTTTATTTATTTATTATTATCTTTCAAACTATATCTAATATTAAAGTTTCAATTTGATAGAGTATTAACGTAAATAATATGTCAATGCAGAAAAAAATATTAAATTACTTCAAATGTTAATTAATTTATGTCAAAAACAATCCATTATCTAATAAAATAATTAAATTAAATCATAATAAGAAAATACAAAATTAATTAATCGTAAACATAACATGTAGGTATGTCATATTTCACTAATTCAATTACAAGTTATGTGTGTTTAGAGTAGATATTCTCCAATTGCCTGACAATCAGCTCCATTTGGTATCGCATAATTTTTTGTTTTCTCATTATCCACATCAAAATGTACATAACTCATATATGTTTATCTATTATCTGATCAGCATGGTATAATATATTCTAGGTTCATTATAGGACACATCATGATTTTCTCGTTAGAAGTTTTTGATTCATAATGTATAATAAATGTTTTGTATGGAGTTATATACAATATAACTATATATACATATATTTACAGTTTATTACTTAAATGGAACAGTGAATTATACAGATTTTGATGTAATTTATTTAGAATTTATGCACATCCCATTATACACGAACAACGTGTTTTCCGAGCCGATGCATTCTGTCTAAGCTCCATGAATGAATAATGCACTTCTATAATATGTATAGTAATGTATGAGATTCACGAAATATTTTCCATCTATTAAATTTATATAACCGAAAATTGTATATGTAGATACGATATATTTGTACAAAATTTTGATAGAGCTGTAATACATAAATGGGTTTTCAAAATTTGATAGCGAAAGAAATACAGATAGACATAAGATAAGTTGGATGGAGAAGAATTAAAATCGTTCTATTCATGTCATCCATAGAATTTTAAAATTAAATATTGTTTAACGATTAGAGGTTATTATGACATGGATAATGTTATATATACGTATATACATATATGTATATCACGCCACGTGATATATGGGGTACGCAGAGAGCACCGAATTCCAAACATCTATCCTTGCAGACCTTGCGGGCTTCTTCCACATACATCACTCTCTTCACACATGCACGCCGGTTTCTGAGACTTCTAACTTCCCGTCAATCAGAATTCGACCTATTTGGTTAAATTAAGTGTGCCTTGGTTGTTCTTTCGCAAAGTGTTGATACATACATATGTATATCGAAAATATAAAATACTAGACCGTGTATATACGAGTATAATTATTATAAAGCTGAACGCTCGGATATTGTGTAGGTCTGCATCTCCTAGTAAAACACCGAACTGGTCCTAGTAGGTGTATATATGAAAATATGTTCCAAAAGTTTATTTGGGCCGCTGCTCCTGAGGCCCTTTGTGGAAATTACAAGGCGCAACAATCCCGCAGGACGAAGCAACCCGTGCGTAATTAAAAATGCTCATGGCCTTTCATTTTTATTCGAACTCGTGTTACGATGCTATAGAATTATTTCATTACGGCAGAGTAAGGTGTTTTAATGTTTATACCAAAGTAAATTTTCGATAAATATTATTTAAATGGTTCTCATAACATAATATTGTATATTAATCATCTTACCTCATTTTAAAGTGTTTTCTAAACAACAGTCATTATACAAGTTTCTGATGGTGCCACAATTGATGCCACATTCGATGGTGGGAAATATGCATACTTGGTTTTAAATTCTACTACTTAGTGCGTGAATTTCTGGAAAGCAATTTAATATATGGAAACAATGATTTCGTACAGAGTGACGAATAATACCAATGGATAGATCTCACGTTGCTGCCTCCAATTATGTCACAAAAATTATAGATCTCGTATATAATTTACTACGCTAAACGATTTCACAATCGTAACACAAAAATATAACAGCAGAATTCATGTTATCAGCAATATTGTGAAATATCTCTGGAAACGACTCGTACTACTCATATTTATTATTCATAGGAAACTTTCTAAAACCGCTGAAAAGCAATGAAACAGATTTATAATTTAGCTCCGAACAGATTTCAACAAAATTGATCTGAACACCGCAACAATGTTTATACTCCACAAACATCGTATTTTGTGTCCAGTCACAAAAGTTTATTATTATAGCATCAAATTGAAAAGGTCTTCTCTTCAAACTTCAAGTTCGGAAGCACATAGTAAATTCTAAACTTCGGACTCAATGCAGCCGATTTTAATTTAGTCCGCTAATATTTTCGAAAAACTTGAGGGGAAACTTTTCTCTCAGAGGCTTCACTCTGCGCCCAATCTCGGGGTAATATCCCTCTAAACCACTGAGAAGTTTTAATGCCCCACTTTACCGTGAGTTTCCTTTACCGCGAGGATTTTTTTCTCGGCAAATCTGTGTTGCTGCCGAGAAAAGTACTCGGCAATTGTGAATCAAGCTAGACAAGTAGGATTCCGTACTCAGTGAAAAAATATTAGTTACGTTACTTTAATTTCATTTTTGACTGTTTGTAATTTTACATTCCATATTTCTACGATTGTGTAAGTTTATATTAACTACATAAGGTAAGAAATCAGTTAACAGGACTACTGATTTCCTTTCATTATTGAAAGGTAACATTGAGATTAGATTAAATATGTATAATTATAAAATGCCTTCATCTAGAATCCACAGCCTTATTATTAATAGTTACTGTCCTATTAACAATATATAAAAAAAGTTAAAAAATGAGCAATCATCACATATAAGATTCTCTAGATTGTTCCTGATATGATTCCTTCATAGTCAAAAAAGTATTATATATTTGCGACATAAGTAAAGAACCCTGAATTGAGTATTTGGCGAAATGCCTGCATCTAAATTTACGGAACAAGGTTAATAGTTTTTATGTAAGAAAAATCGAATTAAAAATGGGTGCAGCGAATCACATTCAATAAAATCGCTCTATGAAAGTGTTAGGGTAAATATCGAGTTCGAAAGACTCCGTTGCAATTAATAAAATAATGTTTCTAATTAAACCGATTGTAACATAAATATTTTAAAAATATGTAACGCTTTATTACAGTAATAAAAATAACGCAACTTAACATTCCGCCTGTATTTCCTTAGAGGACTAGGCAGAAGAGTGGAGTGCACTCGCACGACTCAAAAGTTTTTGGGCAACCATGGAACAATGGGTAAGCTGTTTGCTATGCCCAGAACTTCTTGATCAGCAACCGCGCTTACAACTCGATCAGCGAAGTAGTGTAGTAAATATTAAGAACAGAAATTATTAAATGTATTTTTATTCTTAATATCTTCAAAATTATTTGTAACCAACTGTGAAAAGCTTAGGAACACAGCAAGATAACGCACAACTCATCTGACACAAGAGTCATCTTATATTTAAGTCTGATCCTGTTAGCGTCACACAACTTCCTTGTTCCATTCTTGCGAGTGCAGTACATCACATTACTACTGCACCATTAATTCTGTTATTTAGTCAGAAAGAAAAGGCTCTTTCTAGTGTAAAAGCTCTAGTACCACTATTCACAAATTTAATGAGACAGGACAAAGCTCATATGAATTTATAGTGTTTGCATTCGGTGAATGTGAGGAGTCACTTCTGATAGTCTCCAGGGATCTGACATTTAAGTCGTGTTACTATTCTTTAACTTTAGAAATTTATGTCCGTTTTCACGAATAAAATATATATTCGCTGTGAGACAAATGATTAAGCAAATCTACTTTAATGTCACATTAAGATTTCTTTACAAAGCAGATTTTTAATATGGTTAGTTCATTGGAAACCTGAAAACCACCTTTTTACCAAATAGGTTATTTTGTTCTCCTCAACCTTCTTTTGAACTTAGATCCTGTGACTACTATAAACTACATAGAAGTTCTAGATGTGACTGGTTGTTTGCTACCGCGCATTAATAAGTAACATTTCGCTTGAGCGATATCATTACACCTATTTCTACAAGTAAGCATTTGTTGCTAAAACAATGTGTGTTTTGGTTCCAGAGGTGTGGTTGCTAACCGCATTTGCATACGACACTTAATTGTCGTACCCCTTAGGAGTAGCGTCGCATCTCTAAAATACTTCGAATAGAAAAATTTTGATCTGCAAATTCACCAAATTTTCTTAGGGTATTTCAAATTCGCAGCAAGGGTTTATGCAAGCTCTCTATCTATTTGCTACGTTCTTTCCAACCATATGTTAACGATCTATTTATGAATATATTTTTATAAGAACCCACTTGTTCCGTCTCTTATTAGGAACATCTTCCCACATTGCTGGAAGGTTCAAGAGCATTCCGCTCTACTTATGTTTGAATTGGTGAAGAAAAGTTCGCCAAAAGTACAGGCTTAACGATCTTCGTGATTCATACTCAAAACAATTTAATACTCTAGTGCAAACGTCATGGATTTCCCTGCCGCATCAAATTCTGTAACGATACACTGTTTTGATTGTTCTAGTATACTTAGCTATTCGGTCGCGACACTAGTGTATCTAGACCATATGTATGTATTTTAGACTGACATAAATATTGTGTGATTCTTAAACTTAAGCAAAGTCCTGTGACATGAAAAAAGGAAGAAAATTGCTTATGAAAAAAAAAATGATAACGTGAAATACATTTACTTTCATTAATGAAATTCCTATAAGAAATACCTATTGACCCTAATTTTTTGCGGGTGGGATTACCTTTTCTTCCTAAAAACCTTTTAGCACTAATTCCTTGTGTATCCTCTTTCCTTACCCTTTATTAAAGCCTAATTATCATTAACATAACGTTCATAATCGGAACAAGCAAATTCAGGACGAAAGCTTTGGGCTCTCATTAATCTTAGGTACCTTTGCACAATTGTATGTCAAAAGTCGATGTACCTATAACATCATAATGTGTTATTGCGGAGTTTTCAACAAAAATAGGAAATATAACTCTGTGGATAGATAATCAACGGTTAATAATAACTTTAATTCTATGGACAATAATAATTTTCTTGTAAAAACCGCATGTTGTCACATGGGATTTAAATACAGTACATCTAAAAACTACATATAAAAATCACAGTTAAAACATTTCATAAATTATCTTTAGTACCTTTTTGCAAAAAGCACAAAGAGATATTTCAAAATTTGACCTCGATATTTAAGTTGGAAGGTGTAATTAAAATGAAAAACTCCCTCCGACATTTATCGCTATTTCAAGTCATTTTTTTCTAACAATCTGTCAGTTCTGGCAATAAATTTCAAATAAAATACTCTTGTAACCGCTTCGAACCTTTAAACTTTGGCCTCAGAGAAAAAGGATCAAATAAATCCAATGGACAATTAAATACTCTCAACTCAACACGACGAACGTTTTAACCGCTTCCTTTGGCGTAGGTACAATAAAAAAAGGAAAGAAGAAAAACCGTGCAAACAAATATTTTTTGCGTGCTGTCCTTTGTCTGACCCTCTAATTTTTCCTTTAACGTATCATAATTAGCGCGCTTTTGTAACTGAGTCATGTCTGAAAACCTCTTCATGTGTCACCTTAACGGTCGGCAAAATAGAAAAGAATTAATTTTGCTCAGAGGACCACATACAATACTATTATTATTGTCTACCGTTTAGCTTTTGAAGAAATAGTTATTATGTAAACAAAATCGGGACAAATATTTCTCGGTATTATTTTTATTTCACATATGAACACTTCATCAAAAGCGTTTTCCTACCTTACGAAGTAAGGCAGTAACCACTAGTAATTACCAGTGGTTATTACTGCTTAAAACAAGCAGTAACCACTAGTAATTACTGGTGGTTACTGCCTTATACGTATAAGCCGTGAATTGCCATCGCTTGTAGGTAATTACAAATAAGGTCACTTTATGGTTTTCGCTGTGTTCAGTTCATTTCGTGGTTTGCGCAATATATCAACCTCTGCTGTAAATACATATATTGCCTGCAAATATATATAATTATTTTCTTAATCGATATTAAGGGTCGTTATAGACATTTTAACAAGCCGGTATGTTGATATACGTCGCAATATTTTTTTACGTAGTCATAAGCTATATAAGTGAATGTGCCTTATGAGAGAGATTCCTTATCAGTATAATTTACCACAGCCAGGGTAAATTTCAAGTTAATTGGATGGACTATAATTACGCTAGCTTCTAGTGCAAAAAATCCATCATATGCAGAAATCAAAAGCGAGCATATTTTTCGCAGTTATTTTAAATTGAAATTTAGCGACGCTCGTCTGATTTCAGAATATAAAGGGGAATATTCAAAGGCGAGTCCTGAACGAAATTGCCAAATCATTGCGTTCTCAGACGTGGTTCGGTGTTGCTGCGAACAATATTGGATTCGTGGCATATTTTGAATAAAAAATAGGGTATTGGCTAGATTTTTTTCTGACCTAGTTCAGGAGAAGCATTAATTATAAAGATTTCGTAAGTATAGAGGCGTTCTTTTAAACATGATTTTAACTTAAAAATTAAATGTTGCACCAGTCCGTGCGGCTTAAGACTTTTGATTGAAGTCACGGCATCTGGGTGTAAATTTCTTCATTCAGCTTCAACCAGACTTTCATACATTCTTAAAATTTGGACATTTCTGAGATTTTTTTATTTATTTATGAGACCTGAGCTCTGAGCTCTGGCTGAGATTTTTTTATTTATTTATAAGACCCAATGAGGTAATTCTTTAAAAACTGTCATCTAGTCTACGAAACTAGTGAGAATTTTTTTTATAACTTACATAACTTCACGCCAGTAATCCCGCGTCAATTGCCGTACACCGGGCACAATTCCAGACTCCGACTCGGAGTACTACTACTACTAGGTACTAGAAATTCTAAATTAAAAAAATCCAATTGCACGCGACCCCGATTTTGAACCCAGGACCTCCCGATCGGCAGTCGCACTTGCAACCACTCGACGAACGAGGCAGTCTATAACTTAAATTGCTAAATAGCATATTACTAAGAATATGTCCCACAACACATTTCTGATTGTCTCTATTAAAGGGAAGATATGCTATTCTTGTGTTCCTTAATTAAGTAATCACTAATTCTGTTTCACTTTTAGTATCATAGCTCAAATATTGACAATATCGTCTGTTATCATTTTGCTGACCCTCATGTAGCACAATTTTGCTTTGGAAAAATGTAATTTCACTTTGAATGCAATTTTGATGCGTACGAACATATGAGTTCATACATATGAAATTATGAGTTACGAACACGTCTGAAAATTTTTTGATTCTTTCTTTTGTATCCAAAAAATTAACAATTTGTTGTATATCTGGTATCACAAAATTATGAACAGAACCGGAAGCTGGTCTATTGTAAACGACTTCAGTAGTATAAATGGAATTAGATGGTAACCAGTCTTATTAAAAGTGACCACCTCGAATATGAACAATTTAAGAATGAAACTAGGATTGAGTACACAATACTTCATCTAAAACAGTGGAACGCTTCCGATTACCGGCCACAAGCGATAATCTTGTTACGGGTCGACTGCCGTCAAATTGAACTTGACAGATTAGTAAAAAGGACAGATTAGAGAAAAGTTGAGTTTATTTAATTTATTCCGAAGTTTTTTAATCTTCTATCATGTCTTAGCAAAAGGTATTATAAGTTTTTTACTAGCAATAATTGAACAGCCTTGATCAGAAACTTATTTAAAAATGGCCATGACATTATTCAAACCCTCATGATTTTGATCATTAACAAAACTGCATATAATTCGACTTACCATCCAATTCATACCCCTGCCCACCCCACTGGGGCAGATCTTGAGAATAAACTTTAGGATCAGTTCGGCTGCCTATCGATATCTTGAGGCTCTTCCAAAGCTTCATGATGACCTCATATTTGTTAATACGTCACTATGACATCACAACACATGAACCGACACAAGCACTTGTCTTTCAGATCACCATCTGGAACAATAGAGAAAAATTATATTACTTCGGGCAGTTTTTAAGATTATAGTCATAACTCCTTAAAGTATGGAATCGCTGCAATACCTATACTAAGGTGTACAAATTCTGTGTCATTGTGATCATTTGTGTTCAATTGTATTGTCTTGCTACGGTTCCAAATACAGACACCGTATTTTCTATCAATTTCTTATCATCTTGATGAAATTGGCAATAACAAATATTTTCCACCAGCTTTCATCCTGTCGAAATATCAACACTAGTCTTTTATAAACTGTAAATCATTTTTTGTTAAAGTTACTTATGTTTCGATGTTTAGTCATAACATCACGCCTGTAATCCGCGAAGGAGTAGGTAGAGGAGTGTACTATATTCCCACGTTTGACCAGATACGTTTATGTCCCATGGAATAGGTGGTGAGCCTATTGCCATACACAGGGTACAGTTCCAGACTACTAGATCTAGTCACTACTAGAAATTCTAAATTAGAAAAATCCCATAGTACCCTACTCGGGATTTGAACCTAGGACCTCCCTCCCGATCGGCAGTCGCGCTTGCAACCACTCGACCAACGAGGCAGTCTATCAGTTACATATTATATTGTAACTGTCAGCTCTTAATATCTACGATCAATCAATTATGTATAGAAGATATCTGGACCGAGAACTTTTAGGCCTCAATACCTCTCCTAACTAGTATTCGAGTCAATAGACTCGAGACTGGAATTGGACTTTGGCTTTGAACTAAAATTTGATCCAGGCTCTTAC
This sequence comes from Parelbella ahira ahira, assembly GCA_018244795.1. Lineage (NCBI taxonomy): Eukaryota > Metazoa > Arthropoda > Insecta > Lepidoptera > Hesperiidae > Parelbella > Parelbella ahira. The sequence goes on along the minus strand of DWME01002993.1, from coordinate 9,403 downwards.
ATTAGATACGTCTAGATTGACTACCAAATTAAATTGTTTGCAACTTTTAATGGTTTTAGTTAACAGAGCGAAGGTTTATTTTTTCATGTATATAATAATAAACCGGAGATAATCATGAACTCAAAAAAATATTGGGGAGTACTATGCAAATGCAAATAGGACATGGTTCATGTGTGTAATCAATTATTCCTCCAAACACATATTTCACAATACCTATGTCCATATAGAGGTCGCCTAAAAGTTGTCAACCTCTGTTTTACTAGGAGTCGCTCAGTAACTTAAATCTTGTACGATTTCGCCAGATTCATAATTTAGAAACTCCAATTCATTTTTGGTACTCGTATGAGTTCTTATTTCGCTAGTCTACATATTAATATAAACTTCGTACAGATTGTATTCATCAGCGTATAAGTCAACCTGCATAATGTCTTTTCCTATTTTCCATATCGGATTATCTCGAAGAGATCACTTGTAAGCTTTAGAACCATATCATTTATATTCATCCTTATTCTAATAATGAATATATAAAATGAATAATATTTTCCTCTATTAATATTTTTGTCATTTATTTCTTTAATATCAAATCATGTCTATAATTCACACTTGTTGTTAAACATTCAGTCAACATCGTAATTAAAACGCTAACTTCGAGCAGCATGATTTATTACAAGGTACCATCAGCCTCGTTAATCCATTTAATGATTTATACAATTTACATCGTACCTAAATTCGCCTTAATTTATAGCTATACGTCAATCCCAGTTTCATGCTATACTATTAATTTTATGATACCAATATCATTGGCGTAATGTCATGTAATGGTGTATTTATGCCATTGTTTGCACAGAAGCGTATCGGCTTTGTTTGTGGTGGCAACTGAACCGTGAATGACGTCGATAAAACCGTGATATGAAAAACGTTTTAAAAATGTGACAGGGACAATGAAAGTATTAGGTCGTACTTATATTTTTTTTTATATTTCAGAAGTTGGCAGTTTTAATTTTCTTTGTAAATATTAAGAATTTACATCATTGATATCACCACTTCAGAGTATTATTTGGCTTGTGCTATACGTTTTAATAACTGAAAGAAATATATCAAGTAGACGTCTGCCTAATGATTTGTTTGAAATACACTGGAACAAAAAAAATAATGTCGGTATATCAATCATCAACCAACATTTACACACGGTATCGTAACTGAAATGAGCGAACAGTTGACATTTGAATGTTTGAACACAGAACAAAGTGTACTCGTATTTTAAACGTCTAATTTATCGTTACTATGCATGAATATGCCCTGACCAAATAATCTCTCTGCTAGACTATAAATGGAGCAATCTAGAAACATCAATTTATGATTATTTATGGTTAAGTGAGTCGCTAGGTTTTCTTTAGGAGATGACTAGGCAACAGCATAGATTCATTGCATTATTCAAGAATGTGTGAGTTCTTTCTAGAATGTTCCATTGTGCAAATCATTTTCACATTTTTTACAGAGAGGAATGCACAACAAGTATGGCCGCGGGTATAAGTCGGTTCGTCATAAAACAATACTTCAAAGAAACTATGACAGTCGAGTCCATTCTCTTAATGTTCCAGACGCTTCCATATTTACCTTCTGAGCAGCCAGCGGGAACTTTTAAAAGCGTCGACATTACTGCTATGTCTGTTGGTTTGTTATTTAAAATGTATTCTCTTAAACAGAATAAGTTTGTAATTATTTTTCTGTTTAATGCTTTTAATTCAGTGTTTCAGACATTTTGAGCTGATTGTAAAGATTAAATTTAGTTATTAGGGAGAACCGCGCAAATTTAAACCTTTAGTTTTAATGTTCCTTGCATTATGACTATTGAAATACAAGTAGACTAATAGATTAGATTAGTACATTTATGATTTGTTAGTGTTGCCTACTGTATTTTGTTAGAACATCCAAATTCTCTGTGTATAAAGAAATCGTATATATTTAATGGATATACATATATGTACATGTGACTGGCTTTTCCACTTTCGGTCTTTTGTTATTATTCGTCGAATTGAAGTTGTTTCTATGGATGAATACATGTCGTATTTTGAAGATATGTTTTGCGAAAAATACAAAATAATTTCCTCGGCGATCATCCCACATAGTCGTTTTCCTTATTTGGTACTTTTGAAAACATATCTATTACAGATCAACTTTCCGGTTTAACAGTACAAGTTTACTCTCGTATGATTAATAAATCAATGACTCTGTATTTAGTACAAACGTAACTCTGATAATTTGGCCATTATTATAATGGTTCTGTTGACTTCGCGTTAAGCCTCTCAAGTTGTGTTACGAAACGTGACCGCGATCGTTTTAACGATTTTTTAATGTTGATTTTGTTTTCTTCGATAGCAAAAATGGTTTAGAAAAATTAGGATCGGGCAATTGGGACGGTAATTGATTGTTACGCGTACGATGTTAGAATTTATTGAAACTGGCAACAAAGTACAAATTTTCATCGTTTCAATTTAACAGCTTATTAAAAATATAGACACGCAAAAAATAATCAAATGAAATTAGTACTTGCTAGTCGGTTGATCTCAGATTTTGTTTCGATATAACTTTGGAAATACAATTGCTAAAAGAATAATATTATCTCTTCCGGGCTGTAATAGCAAAGAAGATCAGTCAACGTATAGGTCCCGCTTTTATAAATTTCCTGACCCAAATCTTCGTAATTGGGAAATGCCCCGTACGGATCCATACGGATTTCTGGGGATACGAGATTGTGGCTAACCCGTTTGTTGCGGATGTCATAAGTATCAGTATCAATACCGTACGAAATGCATTCGATTTCTCAAAATTCGTTGCTTAGATTATATTTTAAAATTTCTGAACATATTTTCTTTATTTTGTATAAAAATTACAACTAATTTAGTTTGTTAGCTAGCCTCTTTCGAGAATGCTACGAAATATTCTCGAATATTAACTATTATAATTAATACATACCTATTATATTGAAGACATTAAAGTCAAAGGACGGTATAAAATTAATATCACTACGCACTCACTAGTTGTGGACACGGAACCTATTATAAAGTATTACAGTGAAAAATTTTTCAGCGAACAAAGCTTTTTTAATTAAAAATGTCGTAAAAACGGATCAACGTGGTCCGGAATAAATTGTTATTAAAATAAATTGTTTCAGCTGAGATTTTATCGGGGATTTGCATTTACTCGTGTACTCGACGCCGTAATCTGTGATCCGTGGCCGCGGATGACGAGGTTAACGGAGCCTGCCTACAAGAGCCAAAGCGAAATGTAAAGAAAACAGACACGAAAGCTACAACATAACACATAACAGATGTACTTATTGGAACAGCAAGTAAATTTAAATATAATTCCGTAGTGGGACGTAAACGTAACTGGTGAAACATGAGAGTGTATTACACTCCACTGCCTACCCCTTCGGAGATTACAGGTGTGATGTTACGTTAATGTGTAGTCTCAGTCATTTTTAATATTAAAAGATGTATAAGAAACTTGTAAAAGTTTTAGATGAAGCTCAGCCAAATAACATGAACTAAATTTAACAGTACAAAGCTTTCAGATTAGGAGGTATTTTATTTCAAAGATATCCAGCGGTTCTCCTGTCAACATTACTCAGCAACGCAGGAGCTCCTGGGACCCTTTGTAGGGTTTTAGTTGGATGGAATGTTGAAGTGCCCTCAGCTCCATTACTAGTATGAAATTCTAGCTGAGTGTAATTAAGCTATTTTCAGACAACTTTGCTCTGAAGTAGACAATGTACAACATATATTTCTTTGTAATGCTTCATGAAAACAAGTCAATATTTCCTCTTAAAAATAGGTACCCGGTAGATACTATTGAGAGTGAAATGTTCACAAAATATATGCCACAGTTATTATACGTAACATTGTTTTGTCTATGTACGTATGCGTTTTTTTCTGTCACTGGTAAATTTCCAGGTGTACAACTCCGATGTATTCTCCAGTCCCTCGCTATAAAATCTGACGATAGTACAATGAAGAGAGAAATTTTTGATGCATAGAGTACCTACATAAAAAGGACAAACTTACCGGACCATTAACACTTCAGCAAGGAAATTAGCTCTTTCTTTTGTCTATATTATATTTCAGTTTTCACGAACAGCGCAGCAGTTAAAACATTAGTACGGTACATTAGTATGAAAAAATTGAGCGTAAATTACTGCGAAATTCGTACTTGCATTTATTTTGTTGCAGTGAACGTTACGCAAGAGATTAACACAATCGCTCTGGCCTCTAATTTTCTTTCCATTCGCCGTCCTTTCTTTTAAAGCATTAAAAACAGCTGCTTCATTAACTAAAACCCCATTTGTTTTAATGTGTGCTCCGTTTTTAGTATGAAATTCAGGTTTAAGTGCATAGTTTTCCACTTTATAAGCCGTATTTGGTCAAATTGCAATTTAAATTTCATTTTATTTATTCAGGATATTAGATAAGTCGTAACGAGTTACATATTCGAGCAGTAACAGCTATCCACTGATGTATTACTAGGTATCGAGGCCAAATGTGTGCATATAGACATATTGAAATATTTATGTTAAATAATATATAAATAAAAATTAAAGTATTCAATCAGTTGAATCGTCTATCTGTTTGCCGAGGCTTCTAATAAAAATAAATTTTCTTTTTTGGATTACCAGCACTTACTGAATTTTGTAAAATATTCATGTTACATACGTAGTTGAAGCGCATCAGATGATTTTCTAGTTAGTCCTGTAGAAATATTTATTGATTTATTCATTCTTTATTGTTGTTAATAAAGGGCGGACTTAATGTCAATTGACATTTTTCACCAGTCAAGCCAGGTGATGATGAAAAGTTGTGATAGGCACTAAATTACCTCAATTTAATTTAAAAACAAAAAAATATGATATTATGTTCTATAGTAGAATATACATATTATAAGATCATATATACACATGCTAATGAACATGCATATACATACATACATAAGTACATACAAACCGGTACATAATATTGACGGTTCCCATAAAAATCGTTTGGTAATCCTCTAGCCGACGTAAACCGGCTCAGTAATTATCAACTTTAAGGTAAAAACGAAACTTATAATTGCTTGTGGTGACAAATTCGAAAAGTTTTTCGTCAAATTTCGCTGAACATCTGCTAACTGGATCCGTTGAAGGAGGTGACAGCGATAATACCATTAATTTCCCTTTTTTTCCTCTCAAACAACAATTTGGGCTGATAGTTAAATTTGATGTTTTGTTACATGAATCAGAATCAAAATGAAATACTAGTAATATATAATTTTCTTAATCTATCACAAGTCAGAAATCGTTCTCATTTACGAAAAACCGGAAAAATAAATTTATTTCCTTATGTTTCTTAATGTTTCTCTTTTTTTTTTTATTCCCTCTTTATTATTATTTTTAAGTTCGTATTATAATTTTAATCAGACACTAGTATAAAGAAAATACATCTTTTTCAATATAGGTATTGATCCATGATAAAATGTGCACATATAAATATATATCATTACACGTTTTATATTAACTTTAGCATCATTTCATATTTTTCAGTAGTTAAGCGAAAGATATTATGATTATAATATGTACATTCATTATTATACAACATATACAAATTCATCTGATCATCACGTTTGTAAAAAATGAATTGAAACTCGGTTTTCGAAAATTCAAATTGAATTGAAATAAGAATCTGGTCGCTGATGTAGAACTTCGTCAAGTCAAGTCAAAGATATACAGAGTAATGTGAAACTTGCCAAGGGAAGAAAAGCAAAATTAAATTAACTTTCAATAACTTACTGTTCCATAAATTTAACATTAGACGGAGAGACCCTTCCCGGAGAGCGTTGAAAATTTAATTTGATGTTAATCATCGGTATGGGCGGGCAATGGGACTGGCCGGGGCCGCAGGGTGACGTTTATGGTCATCCGAATCTGCGAAACATATCTCATTTCACAGATAATTGACTTGACGCAATACTTGTTAGAAAACAATAATTTTGCAAATTTATTCACATAAAGACATGTCTTGATTTATTTAACTATTTATGCTCTACCATGGTAAACACCATACCATGGTATGACTGCCATGGTATGACATGCTCTCCATGGTAGAGCATAAATAGTTAAATAAATATTTATTGATTATATTTTATAACTTGTTGATTCGTTTGCTAGTGATAGGGAAACTGAAGATTTTTCTGAAGCAATGTTTTCAATGGAGTACAATGCTATAATTATTTCAACAGATCCTCTATACTTTTGGAATATATATAAAAATATATTTCAACAGATCTTTTTGGAGCAATCTAATTACTGATTCGTACCACTTAAGAGCTTCGAGAAAGCATGAACAATTTGTGACTTGAAATTTTTCCAAACATAAATATGCAGGCTACTCAGCTTAATATTTTATTTACTTTCTTGTAGCATGGAACATCTGTATCTTCTTTGTTACAAAAAAAATTCTCGTCTGTCTTAATTATTATAAATGGGCATCTTAAATAAACGCATATTATGCGCGATCGATATATTATTGCGCTTCATGCGCAAAACGACATCGGTTTCAGGAACCCACAGTTCAACCAGTTCCTTCATACCTACAGTGCATTAATATTAAACCACGTGTTAGTTAAACATTTCTTTAAACTGTAGTTTCGCTTCTAAAATAAGTATTTACTTCACATCAAGTTATTTCGATTTTAGGTTATATGCAAAATTAATTTAGATTGCGTAGTTTTAGAATTTAATAGATATAACGAAATTGACGTTTATTGACACTGACATTGACATTATTAATAGATATAACAAAATAACTCCCGAGCCTGATGTTGACAGAACCGTAAGCAGAAAGTTAGTCGAGATCAGAATAATGAAATTAATATTATAGGGCTTCCAGAGCGTCATTTGTTTAGGGATTAATGGCTTTATTTAAATGAGCTAAAAGTACACTTGTTCGAATTAAGTTAGAATTTGTTGCGAATTTAACCGTTCCGCTCGGGGCTGTGTTAGGGACAATAAACTGAAACTAGAATTGCGTAATGCATAATTATTATTTAGCACAAACAATATTTTTTATAGAAATTGTGTTAACTTTGTAAAATATTAAACTGGAGTACGAAACTATAATTGAATTTATCAACATAAAAACAGACGAAACGAAAATTAAGTTAGGAAAATGATAAAGTATTTCCCTTCTCTTTACTGTAACCAAAATAACTTAACTGAGCTGAAGCTTGATCAAAGTTTTCTTTCAGATGTTTTAATTTTTTTTACATCTATGAATATTGTAACAACTAATCTTCCTCGACAAATACAACATTGTAATCCAATTCTGTTGGACCAAAATTTTTTTATATATAAAATTTCCAAATTATCGTGACCTAACTCATACGAACACTTTTTATTTTATCACATCCAGGACCTTAAAATTGTATAAAATACATAATTTTTAGTATTAGACAGTCATCTCAAACTTATTGATATTTTTTCGGAGTCGTTAGGAATGACAATAGCGCTATTTATGTGTTAAATTAAGCGCTCAAAGCCTTGACGTAACTGGAGATATGAAATAATCAAACACTGCAGTATATTTCAGTGCTCATACAAAAGCAGAAGTTACCCATGCCCAGTACTAGGACGTAAAATGGGTTGCACTCATATATGATAATAAAATAACTATGAAGCAGTTTATTATGACATGCTTAAGAAAATAGTTTAAGTTAACCTAAAAATTCCACTCCCTTAAGATGTATCGTGTGATCCACTGAGGTAGATACACGTAGAATAGGCTATGCCAAAGCTAGTTTAACTAGTTCAAATGATATAAATAACGCAAGAGTAGCAAAATATAGAAATACCAACACATGGATTTACGTTCTAACTCTGACACGGTCTCCTTCTGTCCTATAAAACGCATTTGCATGCGTCATTACCGTCATAGTTATTAAAGTAAGCAGTTGTATTTTGTAATGCTTGATATAAGTTTCTGATTGGAATTCTGAATTTAAATAGCATTTGTCAATAATAATAAAAATCGACTTATGACAAATTTTTAGTTTGTTTCTGAAGGACATGACTTCAGACATATCACGTTTATAAACAGAATGGTGGTTAGTTTTAATTAGCAAGTTACTAGAAAAGGATATTTCACATTAATATAAGATGAATCTATAAATCATCGTCCAGAACAAGCTGGCTCAAAAAACGATTTTCCACTTGCACTGCACTTACTGTTTGAACTTTGGAAACTTCGACTGTGAAATTATCTTCCGTGTTATTTGTTATAGCTGAATCGCTCTTATGTTCCACTGATCCCAGTACTGCTTCAGCAAAATCCGCATCTCGTCGACAAGACGTTTGTGGTCCAACGAACCTTAGAGATTTCGCAACTAAACTCTCATCCCATTCACGATAATGATATCTAAGCTATAAGTAGGTACAGCAGGGCTGTTTTTATAGTCCTTACATTAATCTACATTTGTACCGCCAGTGTTGATATATAACTTTTGGTATCTTTTTTTTTCATTTAGAAAAATATTGTTTTATTGTTTTAAAAGAAAATGGCACATTCTTGACGGTGCTAGACTAATCAGATTTTAGATCTCCGAATACATATGATATTAATTCTGTCTATAAGCTGTTAAAAGTGTGAATTATTTATATCCATTTCAAAATAACTGAATTTCTCGCAGCATTTTCTCTATATGATATCGTACCATTATCGTTACCAAAACGCTTCCATGCACTTGACTCCTCTTTAATGTCAATGAGTCGATTCGCTAGGTAGGTATATCGTTGATTGCTTGATGGTCACTAAAACCGATATATCCATACAGATCCGATTATGAAGATGGAAATAAATAGTAATCAAACGGTACGAACTTTTAGAGATATAACTAACAAATTAAATGCATCATTCAATTTCCTTGTGTCCGTCTCTAACGCATTATGTGCGTTAATTCCAACAAATCTTCATTAACTATACTCCATGTTGGAGCGACGCCAGTCCGCACCACGAGTAGCCAAGTTACTTGAAAGGAGTTTTATTTAAATTTCGCGGAGTTACAGCCACTTGCTGGCCATTCTTGGTAAACTCAGCGCTATTGTCTAGTCGGATAGAGGAAATTTAAAACGGTTTCATTGTCTTTAGATGTTGCAGTAAGCACTCAACTTTGTGTTTGAATCTAGCGAAAATAAATAGTTGTTTCTATTCACTCGGTAGTTTCTTCAAGTGATGAGTAGAGGTAATAAATCGATTTGCCATTCTCAACATGATTAAGCATTCATACACTAGAAACGTACGTGGGTCATACACAAAACAGGGTCTTAAAATTATTATTAAATAAAAGTTAATATATCGATTTCAATTATAGTATTTAT
>DWME01002992.1:0-19407 GCA_018244795.1 Parelbella ahira ahira | reverse complement strand
ATACTGCAGCACCATAATCACCCACTCAGCAGCGGCTGCCACAACTATTAAACAATTACCAAGTAAGGTTGAGGGTTTTTTGAGAGGGTTAAGGCCATAGTCTGCCCCGTTGGTCAAGTGCGGGTTGGCAGACCTCACACACGTTAGAAATTTTGTTTTTTTTTATAAACTCTAAGGTGTGCAGGTTTTCTCATGATGTTTTCCTTCACCGTTAGCAAGTGATATTTAAGCTTAAAACGCACCTTTATAAAGAGGTGCACGCCATGGTTTTGAACCCAGCACCCCCGGAGTGAGAGGCCGAATTCTTAACCACTAGGCTATCACTGCTATAAGTAAGATTATCACGCGCACAAAACGAGTAACTAAAAAGTAGATCTGTTTACTTTCTACATTCTAAGCAATTTTTGTTTTATGAAATACATAACACTTCTCTTTACCTTTCAACATTGTCATGTTTTCAATTTTGATAGTAAGTTCTTCTTCAATTTGTACTTGTTCAGTGCATAAATAATTGTTTGTTTATTACATAATAGTATACGTATTATTACTCTTGCATTATTTTTATGTTTTCTCAAAAAACAAGCTGGTAATATAAATTTAAGTAGGATCACAGACAGACTGCTTCCGTAATGCAACTGACAGATGACAGTTGACATTAATTCAGCCTGTTCTATTTCGAACCTAACCGATACAAAACAAACATTGTATCAATAATTGTTATCAATGCTGTCATTATTTTAATTTCGATTTCTAATTTATATAGTATATTTTTATTATTTTTAAAATTTTATCTTTGAAGACAAACAAACTTTATAGCATTGACATATATTTTTCAATTAATATTAGTAACACTGAGGTGATTATTGACTTGATATTTTTCTAATTATATAAGTTATTATATCAATAACACAAATATAATTCCTGTTGGTTATGTATAATATTTATTTTTGGTTTTTATCCTATTTGCATTTGACTTGGAAAAAATTATTAAATAATATAACATAAATAAAAATAAAATAAAATAACATTAGATAATAATAACGGTACCAAGACGTGGTCCTTTACTGTGGGCTCATCCACAAGTTAAAAGTTGCTCAACGAGGTATGAAGAGAGCTATGCTCGGAGTTTCTCTACGTGACAAAATCCGAAACCTTAAAATCCGTAGACGAACCAACACGTCACAGCCATAGCTTTCAAAATTAGTAAGTTGAAGTGGCAATAGGCAGGCCACATCGCTCGAATGACCGACACCCTATGGGGAGGAAACGTCATCGAGTGGCGACCACATCTGAGTAAAAGGAGCGAAGGTCGCCCTTCTACCAGATGGTCTGACGCCCTGAAGAAGACAGCAAAAAGCTGCAGTATTCGGAAGGCCCAGAACCGGATGGAATGGCGCCGATTAGGGAAGGCCTCTGTCCAGCAGTGGAAGTCAAGAGGCTGACGATGATAACGATGATACCTATATCTATAAGTAAAACAAGTTAAAGAGTTATAATCTCGGCCTTTCTCCTTCTCTACTCTTCGCTTTCCTCGTCTTTCCCAGTTTTTCGCTATTCTGTCTGTATGTATGTATTATTAGCATTATGACATACTATCATATTTACCTACCCTATTACCATTTGTTGTTTTGTTGTTATCTCTACCAACAATAAGGTTGTCTAGGGGATATCGCTAGTTAGCAATAAGGCCGCCTATTGTAAAATCTACAATGAGTTTTATTTTTCTGTATTTATTTCTCTTTATGATATTTTGATGTACAATAAAGAATACTAGTACAACTACTAATATTGGCTAATCATTTATCACCATCTACATCGCCCTTCGGACTGTTGCTGTTTCAGACATTAGTATTGGATGTCTTGAGAATTAATATCTATTTGAAGTTAATATCAATTCCAAATCTCTCCATACCTTTAAACGAGCAATTCTTGTATATAATAATATGTATATATATAATCGGAATCTGGGAAACGGCTCCAACGATTTTCTTGAAATTTAGTATGTTGAAGGTTTCAGGGGCGATAAATCGATCTAGATAGTTTTCATTTTTAGAAAAAATATTTTATCCGTATTTTCAGGCAATGAAAATTGCTTTAGTGTTGCTTAACAACGTCATCTACTAAAGTAGCTTTAGTGTTGTTGTGTCGGTAAAGCAGTTAGTTGCCCCCGACAAAAGCTTACACTTTTATGTCTCAATTAATAACTTATTTATTTATTTATTACAATTACAATTTAGACTATATCTATCATAACAGATGTCTCAATTCGATAACATAGTCAATGTCAATGATACAAATGTCAATTTAGTGAAATTAATAAATTAAGTGGTGCCATTAAAAATATTTCAAAAAATAATAATAGTACTTATGTATTACTATTCGCCAATAGATGTCAGGAAGAGACATATTTTTCAGTTTTATGTTTAATCACCATTTACAAGGTTATAATAACTCAGGTGGGAAATCGGGCGGACCAGAAACCAGAAGACCTCGGTTCAAGGCAAGATGTCTCCAGTTTTTTTTCCTTATTTTCAAGTTCCTTCTTTTGTGAGAATAACTATTGAGAGCTCTTTATCAACGCATCTAATTTGTATCAAAAAAAAAGGCCGAGCTAAGCTCGGTCATCCAGGTACTATATTATTATATGTACCTACATTAAAACAAAAGCATAGCTGTAAAAAGGAACTTTAGAGCACAATAAAACTGTATGCACACTCAATTAAAATTGAAAGCATAACATTGCCGAGTAATTACTTAGTGAAGCAATTGAAAACAACTGAATAATCATTATATCAATACAAATGTATTGTAATGAGTTCTAAAACAATTATTTATAGTGTAACAACAACGTACAAATATAATTATACAAAGTGTTGGTGAAGGTCAAGTCAGTCATCAATTTAGAGAAAGAACGAAGAAGTACAAAGAATTTCATATTTCAGGTCAAAGTCTTTACTGATATAAGGAAAGCGTTGGCATTATTTTCATATACGTAAAAAGCGGGTATATTTAATCAAACTGACAGTGAAATAATAGTTACATCCGATCATGAATTCACAGTTTCAACATATCTTAGAAAAAGACATTAAAATAATACTACGGCCTTTAAATTTGATGCAGACAGTATTTTTTCTTCCAAAGTATGCGATTGTCAACAACACTATTAGGAAAAATCACGGTTCTCGTAACATCATATGTTTCTTGGGCACGGTAACCATAGTTAATGTGTTTCTAATTCGATGCATTGCCTTAATTCCAACTTATGATAATACAGTTTTCTTTAATCGTTTAACGATTTTCGATTTATTTTACTATGGCTTCGGATTTTTACTCAGTTATTTTGTAACCCTGTTTGACGGTGATTCTAATTTACAACTAGTTTTACTAATTCAAAAAATCTTTAAAAACATCCACCGCTTAGAACGTTGCGTTTTAGAAATATTCGTCATCCACACGTGGGTTAACATCACAATTATTTTTCTCTTCTATGTCGGTATCATAACCTTTCATTTCTTATGCTATAACTGGGTGTATTATGAGGTGATACATTTAATATTCCTTATTCATTTCGATATGAACGTTATATATGCAACACGTATTATTATATTATTGAGGAATCTTCTATTAGCATGGGATCGGGAAAGGAAACACGTCTTGAACTATTGTACGAGTACATACAGCTATAGTGACACTGACAGAGAGACCCTTTGGGCACGAATTTCACGTACTTACGAAGATATTTTGAAGGCATATACAATCCACGCAAAAGTGTTTCAAGTAATGGTAAGTTTTGAAATAGTTTATTGATTATTTCATAACGTTAATGACAATAACTAGAAATGTGTGAACAGTGAACAGTTCATAATTATATCTATATATAAAAATATAGTGTCGAATTAATATTAACCGTCATTTATAATTAAATTCTAAGACATTCTTCTTTCAGTTAAGATATGTATTCGGGCCATAATAGCCCTAAAGACATAATTGCTTTTCGTATTTAGAGTCAATCCTATATTCCTATGTTTTTCTAAAAAATGTCCTCCTGTATGTACACAAATTTAAGTATGGAATTTATATAAATCGACAGTTTTGATAACATTTTAATATACTTATTCTTTTTTTACCCGTTTATTGTGCTTTTTGTGCATTACATCTATACCTATGTATGTTGGCCGGTAATTTTTATTTCAATCATCCCTTAACTTTTTCATAATATGCTCCTGAAATACACTAAAATTAAGTTAAACAACGAATTATATTCTAGTGACACTTTATTCACAGATTGTGTATCACGTTATGGAAACTTTTATTCATTCACTGATCTACGTACAGGTTTTGATTGAGATGACATATAATTATGACGAACTCACCGGAGTGTTTGTAAGTATTTAACAGTACATTCTTCATGTCATTGCATCTCAAATTTATTTCGTCCATCGACCAATTTTAGAGTCAACATTTTTTAGTTGTAAATACTAAGTTTGTAATTTCAACCACTTAGCCCTTACGCTCTGTTTGCACTACACTTATTCTAGTGATTTTTTGTAGCAATATTCTATTTCTGAATTGAAACGTAAACGTAAATTTCATAAAGAATATCACGTATTGTATTTTTGTTTTTATTTAATATAAAAAAATATTACCATTCTGGTATTGTCTATTATATCTTTGAGTTATCTCAACCACATTTTTCACGTGTTAATATCCCTTTCCTTGCAATTATTTCTTATATAACATACATACATTGTATTCGTATTTACAAGCATAAGATTTATTGTATCGTCAGCTATAATATATGAATCATATTTTTTCTATTTTTACTTTTCAGCCCTTGTCCCAAAAAGTTACACTGAGTGTCATACTTTTATGGATTTTGAAAAATGTGATATGTCTCTGTATACTCAGCATTGAGTGTCAAACGTTTTATGCCACTGTGAAGAAGGTTCACGTTGCTTGCTTGCTTATGACGACAAAAAAGCGACATTCAGGTAAACACTGTGATATGTTAAGGATGATTAAATATCTTAGTTCGTCAATTTAATCTCGTAATACATTGAAAAGATATATTATAGTTTAATTGGGTGTAACAAAATATAAAAACATATAAATACTTAACATCACGCCTGTAATCCAACACTCCAAGCTCGTGCGTTTGCTTTTCAGTATATGTTAATCATGTCGATGTTTTACATATTGCAGATGAAGTGTATATGACAAGTAAGAACGTGCACCGTGCGACGAGTGTGATGTTTAAGAAGATGGAGGCGTGCGGACTGTTCGCTGTGGACTCCAAGCTCCCGTTGCAGCTAATCTGCTGTCTTGGCACCTACACCACCGTGCTGCTGCAGTTCGCTTTCCAAAGATTTTCCGTATAAGACCTAAGGATAGGTTTTTGGGAAATAAAAACGTCACACTACGCCTGCAACCCCCGCAAGGCTAGGCAAAGGAAAGTAGTGCACTTCCACGTCACAGCCACTCTACACTCCACACTCCTTCGCCTACCCCTACGGGGATTATTGGCTTAATGTTATGTTTATTACGCCTGTTTAACTGTGAATACTCGCCCACATATTATGACGCACCACGGATAATGCGAGTCATCGCTGACTGCACAGCCCGGTGTATCTTGACAAACATAAATCATGATTTCATGTAATGTTACTATTAATATATCGTCGCGCCAGGTTCCTTGCAGGGCACGCAGAGAACACCCAGTGCCGAATATCTCTATCATTACGACCTGACTTGTTTCTTCTACCCTCATCACTCTTTTCATACATGTACGCTGGTCTCGGAGACTTCCAAATATATTTTTAAAATCATCATTATTTAATCATCGTATGGCCGTTGACCACTAGTTTCAGAGCCAACTGATTCCTGAAAATAACTCTTGGTTTCTCCTCCCTCCCTTCTCCCTCCAAGATAAGTCTTCTGCGCCCGAGCCGTATAATACATTATTGTAAAATAATTTAATTTTATTCCTAATATTAATTTATGTTGCCCTTTATATGCTAAGAAAATAAACCTTTATGCACCTATGAACAAAAATGCAAGCCCTTTTACTTCGTGAATAACTATGACCTTGAACTCAGTTTAGACTCAAACAGACTTTATAATAACTAAAACAATGTTGCGCCAGCAACAAATACTGTACGTATTTTTTAAATTAATTTAGTCGTAGTAAGTACTAAGGGCACTGCGCAATGCAGGTATGTCCATTGATCGTACCGGTTGATTGTACCGGTTATTCGACGAGCAAGAATATTATATACTTGCTTACGCATACACATAATTAAATTACAAGTTATCTTTACTAATGATGTATTATTACCACTTTATGTTAAAGTATTTTAATACATAAACATAACAATTAACACGTCATATTAATGATGACATGTTAAATGCTCGGAAAACATGAATCGTTGTTAAGTATTGCTAGAATTTGTGAAATAATTGATCTGGGGTAAAACCATATTTGTGACCTAAACGCAATTCTTTATAGAGTTATATTAAACTACTTCTCAAAATATTTTCGTTTGTTATCGTTATGCTTTAATTTACATGTATGTTGCAGAAGTCATATAATTTTTAACAATAATATGTGTCCCACAAAATCCATAATTTATCTAACTCCTTAGAGACGTTATATTTGTATGTCATATTCAATTTTTTATCATATTGCAATACTACATCATGCGAAATGGAACGATAAACTTTTAAAAGCTACTTCACTATTATTCTAACTAGAAAGTTATTATCCTGGCGCCCGATTTGGGGTATGAAAATACTCTCCCACCACTCTTTCCCACGTAAATGTGTGATTCACACCTTTTAAAATCGCATATTATGTTCTTATTATTTTTATTAATAATCGAACCGTTTATAATTCCACTGTTGGAATATGGCTCTGCTCTCATATTGAGAGGTCTATTATTAAATTATCTCCTCTCATATTGAGGGTATCATTTTTATACGTGCACGAATATATTACATTGGTATATGATTTCAACGTAAACTTTGAACATTTTCAATAATATCGTAAAAAATAAAAACAATAACTGTATTTGCTTTCATTAAACATCCAGTGGGTACCTACTTATCTGTACTACATAAAAGCCGGGAAATTTCCTACGGGACGTCAATTGCTCCAAGAGTCTTATTGCCCATCTTGTAAAGACCGCTGTTGGATAAAGATTGTACAAGATTATGTTTTGATACCACAGACTTGCTTTTCTCGGTTTGATCTGAACCGTACGTGTACCGTCGCCTGGTATCGAGTAGCGCCACTCGCCACGATTGCACCCATTGTTTGTCCAACAACATTTGACAACTTAAACAAATCAGAACAATAATGATAAAGAATTGTTAGGTATACACAATAGAGAGTGAATAGTATTAAAAAATTGTGATTATTTATCAATGGACTAAGAAAATCGTTCATTAATCTGGTACCTATTGTAGAATATACTTTTTGTCAGTTGATCTAATACTTAAACTTTTTCTTGTCGATGTCATAATTTGATGGAGTATTAAAAAATAAAAAATTAAAGAATGCATTTTTTTTATTTTCGAATACACACACGGTATACACAAACAGTTTACACACACAGTTACACACACCGTATACACACACAGTATACACACACAGTATACACACACAGTATACACCCACAGTATACATACATAGTATACACACAGGACGTTACATATCTGTTTTTCCTTCCTGTTTGTTGTTTTCCGGGAATCTATAGATCGAGACCGATGACCCCTACGTATTTATATAGCGTATATAGTTATTGTTGCCAAGCATTGCTATATTCAAATGAACAATGACTGTAACTAAACAGAATATTTTAATAAAACAAAAACCGGAAAATCATTGGATATATTTAATTAAACGAAAAAAAAAATATAATTTCATAGATATTATAAAATTTATTACAGCTACAATAAAATTAATGTTTTGGATGGAAAAGTTTTAGTAGTTCCTGCCTTTCCTGCCAATTGGCTCTTTTGTTATTGGAATACCATTACTAATAATTACATGAATACATGTATTATTGTCAAGCCTGCTTTCCATAGGGGTGCACAGAGAATAAGAACTTCCACATGATATAGTCCTGGCAGAATTCTTCGTGTCTTCATTAAAGTCGTCATACGTGCACGTCTATTAAATGAACTTTTGACGCAGCCTTCTTTTTCTATATGATATGGTTGAAATTTTTATTTATTTTATGTAGTATGTTCAATTTTGAATACACAGTGAATGTATTATGATATCCAATACTTTCTGCATTTATGAGGCGCTTGTAAACTAAACTATAAATGTATTACTTATTATTATTGAACCGAACTAAATACTAAAATTTTTTGTAAGCATCGCCGTTATGGATTTCTTCAGTTTGTCATCCAAGATTATATTTTGTTACGTTTCGTTCTACATAATATCTATAATTTTATTACGTAGTATGTATTATTAAAGTGCATTTTACGTTTTACGTTATCAATAACACAGTTGTTTAAGGTAAAATGCCGATTAAATTGATGTCACAGGTTTTTTTTACCGCCGTCTCAGATATCGAGATCAAAGGTTAAAGATATGACTTTGTGTGGGTAATTTCTTAGTGCACAGTTAACACTCAATATATTATTATGATAAACTGGCCTTTTTCAATTTACGTTACATCATGCCTGTATCTCCTCGAAGAGGTAGGCAGAGGAGTGTTTTATATTCCCACGTTTCACCACTTACGTGATACGTTCCATAATGAAATAGGTGAAATCTAGACTTCGAGCTACTATCAAGAGTTTCAAGTTAGAAAAATTCAGTAACACTGCCCGACGCGGGGATCGAACAAAGGATCTCTTGATCAATAAGGCGATTAGGTATTAATTGTTTATGTAATACATACGTACATATAGCCACAATGGCTCTGCTTTTATTCATTTCACTCTTGCCACAAAGTTTTAACGTCCATTTGAACTTGTTAGTTATTGGAGGATAATGGTATAATTTTTTCTATAGAGATTTCAATTTTCATAAACAGTTTACATAAATAAATAAATAATTATTATTATTATAATAAATAATAAATTAGTACAATTAGTATCAACAGAATCAGAATGTGTTTTATTAATTTCTTGTACTAAAGTGATTCTATTGGTGGGCATTGTAGTATAAGATTACTCTTTTGATGTCCGCGAAACTTCTCAATATCCAGTGGACGGATCGCGCGCGGAACACTGAAGTGCTGCAAAGAGTCTATAAGGATAGCATAGAGGTTTGTCTAGTGCAGTCAGTTTCAATAGTGCGATGAGTGTCGTGGATGACGGAACAGCGAAGGGTAAAGCGCATCTTGTACTCGAAAATTTAGGAGAGCAGCGTAAGCAGGATGGACAACTCCTCAGATTTAAAGACGAGCTACAAGGTGGTCCAGTTAGTGGACCACCAATCGGACTGAGTGGTGAACCTTTACCAAGAGGCCCGTTTCCGATTTAGAGAGTCAAATGTCCTTCGAGCTGGATGCTAAGCTCAATGAATTGAAATTCCATCCTTCTGTGGATATTATACAATACAATACAAAAACACTTTGCTGCACACCACGTAAATAAAAAAGAAATAGCTAAGTAGCCAACAATGGGCAGTCTTAACGCTTAATAGCGGTCTCTTCCATACAACCAACATTTAAAACGAAACAAGAGGAAACATGGAAACAACAAATGGGCATGGCGTACAAAAGTTGTTTGATACCTAACATACGCAAAACACATAGCTAAGAACGGTATAAATTGGATATTGCTTGACATTGGTGTAGTGGTTTTAATACATAAACTTAAAACTTATACATGGCTTTAATCTATAATGAGGAAAGACTCCGGACCTGTGACCTTCCGAGATAACTCTTCAGCTCTGCGACATTAATAAAATATCATCCACACGCATATATGTATATACAACAAATATGCTGTGGCTTTCTTTATTTATTTCGTCATTATCACTTGCCATATGCCGTGGAGTGCCGTAATGTTCAATTGTAAAAAGCCAGAGAGGGATCGGTCCAGGATCTGGGCAGTGACGTCTTCCTGTGTAAGTTCATCTACTGCGGTCACCAACCCGCAATGGCAAGCGTGGTGGTTATGGCAAATCCAACAGCGCAGTCACAATAAAGCAATGGTCTCCAGCCCCCGGCGGCGACGTCATTCCTGGCTACAGCAGTGGTCGCGGTAACGCCGGGTAGGGGTGCTAAGAATCTCTGGCAGAGATCGAACTGCCAGAAACGACGACTTCTGCACCTGGTAACATACAACACCAGGACACTGAGGACCGCCGACAAGATACATCAACTGGAAGAACAGATAGACGAGTTGAAATGGAGTATTCTAGGATAAGTCCGAAGACATGGGAGGACACGATAATCCTCAAATCCGGAAACTCGTTCTGTCACCGCGAGGGCGGACATCTGTGTCGGGTTGTGTCGGTGTCGGGTTTCTTGTCCAAAAGTACTTCGTCAACAACATGGTGAACTAGAGTGTGTCTGCAAGGGTAGCATACCTTACACGACGTCAAGGGTTATGCCTGTTTTACTGGGTGAGGGAGGGTTATTAAACTTCACACGCCCAAGACAATGCAATGGAGAACATCTAAAGTACGAGTAATGTGTGCAAATTCCCTTAAGATCTCTTGCTTCACCGCATTTATTTATTTAATCAATTGTTATATATAAAATGGAACGAGTTATATTCAGTACCTCCATTCCACTGCACCCTCGTACGATCTTATACCTACATACAGAAATACAGATAGAATACCACTGGTGATCATTGTGATAAATAGTGATTACATACATGCATGATATTGTCTGTATTAAAGACTGTTTCTGTCTTGAATAACTTTAAGAATAGTACGTACAAAGAATTGCCTTTATTATTACAATTTACATATGTACTCGTATTTCATCAGTATGTGATTAACCGTGCTCTAGTGACGACTGTTTTTAATTATCAATAATTTATGTATCAGGTAATAATTATAAATAATATTAACAGTTAGTGTTCTAATGTTTATTTTGTGTGTTTATCGCGTGTTAAACAAATACATCCTGATATTGCTTTGGCTAAATTATTGTCTTTGTAGGTGATAGAGTGTTTATTTTATTGTGTGATATTTTTTAAATATTTTTAAAACATTATGTCTTTGTTATTAACTGTCTTATGTAATATTTTATTTTATTCAACATTATTATTTGATGTATTGAAAATAATGTTATTTAAATTGTCATTTTCTTTTGTCGTTTTGGTAATTCGGATAGCAAACTCAGTTTAGCAGTAAAGTTAACTTTTTATTTATTCATTATTATTTAGGTTTAATTTTAAATGTTTATAGTACTCATAATTTAAATTTATTATTTCATTTTGTAAACTAAACGATCATGTATTGGAATTAAAAAGATATTCTCATGAGAACTTCACTGTTGATGTTATCTACCAAGTTTTAAAAGATTTCCTTATCTCAACATTGCTATCATTAGGCTACCTCAGTAAACTGTTGGACATATTATGTATTCCTTGATAAATTTTATCTCATATGTATCGTAAGTTTTACAAAATAAGTTTTACTATATACTATTGACCTACAGAAAAAAATTAAATCATTATCTCCATTTAATATTATGTTATTAAAGTATTAAGAAAGGATAGTTTTTAAGCACCACGAATTCAGTGGTGTATTATTTCCTTCTGCACCTAAAATAGATTTTTAAAGTAATACGCAATACAGACGAAGTCAAATGATATCCACTATCTTAACATAAACTTTATGTGTAGTACCAATGACATATTATTCAATCGTTTTAGGATGGAGTTGTTAAATGCAATGACTTTGGTGATCCTCACGTTGTCGGTGTTCGCTTTGACAGCCTCCTCTGATAGCGAAACCACCACAGAACTTGACTTGACTCCGAGTAAGTATAAAACTAGCAGTATTTGTTTTAATGTATAGGTCATCAATAAAATTTAGTTCTAACTAATCGTACTCCTTATCTACCCCGTTAGGTGCCAAGAGTGACGATGTAATAATAAAAAGGAGACAGATATATGTAATTATAAACAGTCTCAATATTCTATCTCTCTTCTCTTTTCTAATTCGTATGCTCTAGGCAGTGCAGTCGTGGTCGAGCATGTTGCTTGGAAACATGCAGAACTATTGCCTATACTCTATATACGCCTCAATATTTTTAGTAATTCACTTTAAATAATTATTTTAAATAAGCAATAGATGGATACAAGGTTTACATAGAAGATGTACGATTTGAGAATACTCGAAAAATCACCATACGAAGTAGTCCTTACCTTTAAAGTCTAGTCCCACCGCAACAGTCGAAGTAAGTTTATCGCGGACGAACAACGGGACACGAGAAATATCCTTTTAATTGTTTCGTTGGTCTAGTGCTTACAAGCAGAGCCGCTGAGTTCTAAGTTCTATTCAAAAGTCGGGCAATGTAGTATTAGGTTTTTATAACTTGAAATTCCTTCTATTAGCTCGAACTTGGATTTGTGCCCAGTGAACGATAATAGGCTCTCTCTTTATTGATTGACGTAGCTATAATATAACTGACGAAAAGTGGGAGTACTCCTCCGCCACCACTTCTTCTTCATAATTTTGTTTCAGCCAGGACCGAATTCAAAACTTGCATCACAAAATTCAATAAAGAGGGCAGATGCGTGCCTGAGTCTATCTGCAATGAGAAACATGAGATCGAAGTAGGAGGTGTGATCGACGAGAGTGAACTCAGGTGAACAATGAAATACCTTGATATTTTTGTATGCTTTGAGTAAATTAGGAATTTTAATCATAGTTAACAAGGCACCACGCTATGGTGATGTAATGGCAAGGCACTGACCGTCGAAGGCGAAAGCGCTTAGCTTTAGTAGACGGAATAAGATGGCAGTAGGGGAAGTGCAATTCCCGCACGTGCCAAATCGATTTCTGCGTGTTGTGACGATGCCAGTTATTTTCGGTGATCATTTATTACTTGTACTTTTGTAGATTCCTATAGGTACTAGAAAATCTTCAATATATATGCCACACAGAAAGATAAAATAGATTTTTGTAGATATTCGAACTAATCCATACAATTTGTATACCTATCGAAATTCTGTACAAAATATATATATGTATTTGTAAGATGTTTACTCTTAATGCTTATTAGGGGATCAAACGGCCGCGTGTGAAGATGTCCTGAAATGTTACTGTATTTCCATTTTTAAGTTTAACATTAATTAGTGTGAAGGAATCGGCGTCATGAAATAATAATAATAACAAAATCGCATAAAAACGACTTGCTTTATTGAATTTATGCTCTTTCGGGATATACTTGTATCCAAGTGGAACTACGTATGTATATAAGAGTTACCATCGAATAATTAACTATGTGCTTATTATCGTTTCAGAGAGTTCGCTTGCGTAAAGGGCGTGGAGTGGTGTTGTTCGGACAAAAATATAATTACCGTACCCCCTCAACCACCGACAAAACAAAGTAAGATACACTAAGCTACGTTCAATCGATTTCCTTACATTATTGCTTAGCACGGCTCTGGTAATTAATTCCATCCATTTTTTTTATTATCCATTGTTATTATTGATTCACATTAGCCATTATTTTGATTGTTCTGGTCTTTAACATCCGCCTAACTCAGTCGATCTATTTAGTGCCACTGGTCTATTGAAACATGATAATATATTTGAGCTTTCCGAAATATGTTTGTTATTAATACAGTTTCAAATTGCATTTTCAGATGAGAAATGTGCTGTTAGCAATAAACCTGTTTGCCCGTGGTGTGTCAAGTTATACCGGTATGTAGTCACTTGCTTATAAACAATCGTTCCAAACACCAGATTTGGATGAGCTGCGATTTTCTAAACTCCTTTTAAAATTCTTTGGCATTCAAGAATTAAGTGACGGAGAAAGCTCATTTTTACTAACAGAGTGTTCTACGCGGGCACAGTTTGTTACACCAACTGGAAATACATCAATATATAGGAAAAACACCAATGCTTCACGATTAGTAAGAAACTGAGATTTTTTTAATATAAGCGAATGGATCTGAAAGCTGGCAACCCGAAGGTTTTTAGTATTGCTTTTTCAATGACTCAACTACATACATTTTTGTTTATGGTCATTCATCATTTATCCGATTTTTCAGTGATGGGGATGATTGGCGTAAACTAGACTCGGGATTATTCTGCTTGGGCACAATGGTCGCCTCAAACGTGGTCCTATCGACGGCCACGTGTATACTCCAAGCCGATAAGCAGACACTGTGGGCGCACGTCCCCAACGCGCTCAAACCGGACACTAACTACACGGTCACATACAGACAAGTACATCCCGATTACAACTCTGGTATGTTTGCGTATATTATTAAAACTATATATTTGCATATCCTTTACCAATAGGCGGATACTGTGCTTCCTCTGCATTCATAACTCTCTTTATACAGTGAGTTGGCTGCGAAGACTTCCAACTCTCTCATCAGGCAGAATCTGAACTATTGGGTCAAGATAAGTGAGACGTGGTCACTCTCCTGAATCCATCAATAATTGTTTTGGATATCTGTTATATAATAAGTCTATCCCGTTATTATATTTCTATAACGAAAAGAACTCGTATTTACAACAATAAAAGCTTTATTTTTATACTAGCGGACCCGGCGGACGTCGTCCTGCCTGGGAAAGCAGTTTACAATAAATATGTTAATTTAAACTCGTTGGTCGAGCGGTTGCAAGCACGACTGCCGGTCGGGAGGTCCTGGTTCCCAACATTTCCCTTCACTGCTCTGCTCCTATTGATAGTAGCGTGATGAAAAGTATACTAGAACCAGCTCAGGAGTATGAAAAATAATTGTACCAAGTTTCGTTAAAATCCGTCGAGTAGTTTTTGTTTCTATAACGGTTATACAGACAGACAAACAGACCTCTCTACAGATTTATTATAAGTATAGAAGATGGCATGGACACAGATAGCAGCAGTTACAGAATTACTGCCTACTCGGACGCTACTGCTTCTGCTTCCGTCGCCTAAAAGGCTATACGTTGTCGTATGTTACAATTAAATTTATTTACTTCTAGGTACCCGAGCCAATGATTTAGCGTTTCTAGTATTAGAAAAAGAGGTCGAATGGGGCCCAGATGGATCTAAGGGCGCTTGTGTTGGAGTCACCTCGTCTATCACAGGTGACTGCATCGGTGCTGGGATTGATGATAACGAAAACATTGAAATGGTTAGTATAATATATATTATACTATATATGTGTATATATATATATACACATACATATCTCACGACAAGTACCTTATGGGGCAGAGAACACGGAGTACGTAATATCCCTATAATAAATATGTATCTTATATTAATTATTATTATTATTATTGCTCTCTGCCTACCCCGTAATGGTTCTGGCGTAAAGGTACAACATCAATAAAGATTTTTTTTATTTTTCAGACGCCATTGTTAGTGCAAGATGGCACTTGCGGCGGTGGATCTCCCGTGGACGCGTCGTGCGGATACGCCTACGGGCAGACTTGTTCCATCATCCCCGGAAGTCCCATCATGTGCCGCGAGGCAGTAAGCTGTCATTTCATTACATGCATTGATTAGTTCATTTATCAATAGACCTGATTTAAAAGCGTACTAAAATGTCTAACTGTAATTGTAATATTTGTCTAATTGTAATATTATATTGAAACAATGGCTACAATAATTACAACATTAATACAACATACAAGTTATACAAGTATTAAATATAGGCCACACATATTACAAATGCGATCCTACTCAGCATTTTGCTGGAAGTCCAAGAACAACCAGGGCTAATCTTTAGCCAGGTCCTTTTAGAGACGTCAAGTTCTTAGATACTCTCAAGTCACGCTTAAAAAAATCAAAAAAATCATTATTTAAAAAATATCAATAAAAAACTTATTTGCAGGACGGAGCTTACATGGTGGTGGGGCAAGCGAAAATGAAATGTTTCTATGACCCACCGAAGGCACTCCTCGGAAACTTAAAAGTGGCCTCCAAATGGTTAATTGATCAATTCAAAGGAACTGGGGGATTGACGGAAGTGGACTTTTTATACAAAATAGAAGGATGAGGAACTTGATACTCACAAACACTCGCACTTACCGACAGCTGACATTACGTTTTCATAGTTTTAAGCTAGTATGAAGTAGCGTTAACATGTTATTCACCAATAAGACCGGACAGCGATTGCTGAAGGTTCTCATCTGTAATATAGAATATGTTTATTTCAACATATTTGTATTGACAAATATTGTAGGACCGTGATGTGTCTTATATCAAAATGTGCCATAACTAAGAACTCTCAATATTTAAACAACATTTGCCATAGAGCGCTTGTTCATACTCGTATATAAATAAGTAAGTATATGTAAGAAATTTATATAATATTACTCATTAAAAATTTTAAATTCCGGTACACTGTACAATAATACAAAACGATAATGAACAATAATTGTATGAATTAATTGTGTTTGAAATGTAAACAATAAAGTTTAATGTAAAAATGAACAGAAGATTAATGCAGTGTTTTTATTTTATAACAAGCTATCGTCCACTTACTTTCTTTATTCGTATCGCATGGAATCGTTAGCCACTCCGATTTAGACGCGGGGTCTTCCGGTTTACCGGATTACGTAAATAACTGTGTACCTTTCTCACTTACGTTAGGGATGATTTCACAAAATAATTCTTGAAGTAAGAATAAATTGTATTGACGAGAATTAAAGTTACTGTTCTCAAAGCGCGAGCTGCTTGATAGCAGAGGTTATGACTTGTTTATTAACTTTATTACGAAATGCAGAATTAGTTCAAAAATTTCGTATGAAACACGCCAAGCTTTCAAATCCGGATAAACGCCTCTGATGTGCTTTATGACATGACCTAAACATCGCTTGTTGTAACGATTAACACGTACGGCACAAATTACACACTTCTCCACAATGCAACTCTGAAGAGCCAAAAAAGAAGAAATTAAAATTATTTTGAAATCATAGTAAACGTATTAGACAATCCTAATGTTGCAAGGTATCTACTGCCAGACGCTATATACGCGTGAATAACATTTAAACCGATTAGAACGACAAATGTTGCAGTGCGTAAAAGTACATTATAATAGTAGAATGTAGTTTTACACTAAAGGCATACATTAAAGACGATACAGTTACGGCTAAGGCAGGACAGTTTAAGCATTGTACGCAGAAGTATATGATATTACAATTATGGTTAACTGCGTATTAGTTTTCTTTACTATGTCGGGATATCGCTAAGTGATCTAACATTACATCAGGACTCAGGAGTACACACGTTAATGACCGGATGTCGGTACCAGAACATCGTACGATAGGTATGTCTGTCATGTCTCATGAGACCACGTTAAATAGATTTTCTGTCGGATGACACACCCATATTTCGTTTCTTTTCAAGCTCATGATATGATATAAATATGTGCAACGTATGACAATACAGTTAAAACATTTCGTACAGTTGTACCACACAATATTTTTGTGACTTACAAAGTTTCAAACGCACCATTACTTGCTTCTAATTAATTAATACATGGCCATAAATTAACCTAGGGATTAACGAGTCTATGGCGATGTATACAATCTGTAAACGAATGGATAAACTAAATAGGAAAATTATTTGGATATCATGATATTCTACGAATGACAGAAACATTTTCATATGTACCTTTATTTGAGTTTCTAATAAATAGTGTATGCTGTTAATATATCTTGGCATATAGCATAATATTGTTCTCGTACCGCCTACGCTGCAGCCCGTCTGGGCGTCTGGGCGTCTGGCCGTCTGGGCGTTGTGACGTGGGGTTTGCTATGCTGTGTCAGAGCATCGTGATCGTATGAGCAGATGGTTGAATTGGCTCGTAAGGTAGACCTCGGCACCCATTGCAATCCAATCGTTATAATCCCAAATGGAAATCCGGCTTACTTTCACAGAACACCAACTAGCCGCTATTAGCCGGTTCGCCTCTCCGTGAAAGAATCGTGTTTACTTCTAAAAGATGAAAAGAATATTACACTCAATAGTATTAACATAACCAGAATGTGTTTACTAATTTATTACAATATGACATAAAAAAATGCACGTCTATAATTTACTATGAGAAAAGTTTCCGCACCTATGATGACCTTCCGAGATAATATTGTGGTATTAGCAATACCTTCTTATATCAATGTCATGCAAATATGCAATATTTTATAACAAACAAAATAATATGCCATTGATTTTTTATTTACATGGTCATATAGTTTCACTGTTCGACTCAGGTATCCCTCAGGATGAGAAGAGTTAAAGCTATGATTACCCAAAATGGCCAAGCGCAGGTTGGCAGACTTCACACGCTTATAAGAATTTAATGAATAACATCTAAAGTGCTCATGTTTCCTTATGGTATTTTCCTTCACCGTTTGCATTTATTTAGTCCACTATTATATTAAATATATAATACATTACATTTAATAGATTCGGTTGTACTTTCCTACAACATTAACAACGCCACGTTTGATCATTGTGATGAACAACTTTAGATTACATTAATAATATTGGCAGAATAATACATACACGATATTATGTCTATTAAAAACTGGTTCTGTCTTAAATAACTTTAAGAATGGCACGAAGAGTTCTCCGTTTTTGTAAGCATATTTCCTCAGTGTGCAACTGGCTGTGGTCGGCTGAAGACGCGTTTTTAATTTTAAATAATTTAATTCTAAGGTAAACTGTATAAATAATATTGACAATTAGTGTTCTACGATATTGTGTGTGTTTACGGTGTGTTAAACAAATAGTTACATTGCTTTGGCTAAGATATTGTCTTTGTGACAATCTGTTCACGTAAAAATTATTATCATTTTTATTATTATCACCTTAGTCTTTTTGGACTTCTGCCAATTTACTAAGGCATTAATAATCTGTATTTCAATATACATAACTGTGGGACATTTGAGTCTCGATTAAAGGGAACTGGGAACTGTATAATATAACCTTGATATAAGTTTTTCTAACGTTATGTTAAAGTATCTAAATATGCTATGTATTTGTGTTCGTCATAAATTTTAATAAACGTGCATACGATATAAATATTAGTTTTAATGCAAGTGAAATACAATTGGTCGTGCAATCGTAAGTAAAATGCCAAAAATAAACAATGTTTAGTAGTTTCCTTTTAATTTGCGTCCATTTCAAACGCGGCTTAAAAACCATTGTAGAATTAAATGCTTTAAAAAAAAAATTATAATCGACCCATTTGTCATTCCACTGTTGGAATATGGGTCTCCTCTCATATTGAGAGGGTCAAGGCCATAGT